>PVIJ01003799.1:0-128365 GCA_004024925.1 Scalopus aquaticus | reverse complement strand
ACCAACTGGGAAAAGATTTTTGCACACAATACATCTGATAAAGGACTGATAACAAAAATTTACAAGGAACTCACACAACTCAACAAAAACAAAGCCAATAACCCAGTCAAAAAATGGGCAGAAGAGCTCAAAAGGCACTTCTCCAAAGAAGAAAAGCAAATGGCCAACAGATACATGAAAAAAATGCTCAACATCACTTGTAATCAAGGAAATGCAAATCAAAACCACTATGAGATACCACCTCACACCTGAGAGGATGGCACACATTAAAAATACAGGCAACAACAAATGCTGGAAAGGATGTGAAGAAAAAGGAACTCTTCTACACTTCTGGTGGGAATGTGAACTGGCCCAACCACTATGGAAAGCTGTATGGCGATTCCTCAAACTGCTAAACATGGAGCTCCCATACGACCCAGCAATCCCACTTTTGGGAATTTACCCAAAGGACACAAAAACACTAATCCAAAAGGATACATGCACCCGTATGTTCACTGCGGCACTATTCACAATAGCAAAGGTATGGAAGCAACCCAGATGTCCAAAAATAGATGACTGGATCCAGAAGATGTGGTACATATACACAATGGAATACTATTCAGCATGGAAAGAAGATAAACACATGCAATTTGCAGTGACATGGATGGAATTAGAAGGAATCATACTCAGTGAAATAAGCCAGAAAGAAAAAGAAAAATATCGAACGGTTTCACTTATAACAGGACTATAGGAAAACCAAATAGGAGAGAGACACTCAGCAGGGGTGGTGGGGTGGGGGGGGGGCAGGGAGGGGAGAATAAGGGCACAAAATGGAATAGAAAAGAACACAAGGGACCATGGAGATGGATCACGGGTGAATTGGTGGTGAGCTACCCAAGGGGAATACAAAATGTAAAAGACATAAATAACAATACAAATTAAAAAAAAAAATTCTGTGTTTAATGGTATAGAGCATAATTTTTTACAACATGTGTACTCCTAAAAAACAAAAATGTTGTGATTTAAGAAACTTAATATGACAACATAATCACTGGTTCATTTTCCTTGGGAAGTCTTAAAATGTATTATACAGAAAAATGATAAGGAGTATATATGCAGATTTATAAATGTTATCACTGTTGACCTCTGAAAAATTCTTGCACTGGTGTTTGATGGAAAAATCTTTTTCAGTTTCAAAGGATTGATAAAGCAGAAAGTGAGGGTCCCTAAACAAGCGCTTGTGTTGATGAGGGACCAGTAAGCTGTGAAAACTGACCATGCATCTAATCAGTGTTTAACTGATCCTTCAAAACTATTTATGCTACAAATTTCTCTTGAAATCAGATGACAAAAATCCCAAAGGGCTTATATTTTGGACTAGAAAATTTGCGAGGGAAGCAAATAAAGGAGGAGGCAGCCATGGAAGGAGAGGTCATGGGATTTTGACTCCTACAATTATATCATTGAAAATATTCCCGTTCACAGTGGACTCTTGGAAAATGGTTACACCCACATACTAACATTTGGTATATGCCTGGTTATTTCCAAGCATCAATGTCCACAGTTACACCTATTAAATATTAAAATTTAAGTGCTGGATGCAATTAAGAAAAACCGACTTTTCAAGTTTGAAATATCTTTTCCCACTTTACTACCCTTATAAAAGACACATTTCAACAAGAAATTAACTCATTCAGTTCTGCCCCTAACAATGCTGGCCCCCAAATGGGAGCACATTTCTCCCAAATACCATATAATTAAATATTTCAAAGTTATCTATCAAGTGAACAAATTATTAAATATGTTCTATTCTCTACATTTAAATAAGTTTCATAAAAGTCTGACAAATTGGGCTTTGGTTGAGAGGCAAGGCTGAGCCAGTGGCAAGGCTGAGCCAGTGTCTATGATAGCCACCCCCCCCGCATCCCCCTACCCCCGCACACCTATCTCCTGTTCAGGCCCTCACCGTATAAGCCTTGTGACCCTTTCTATGGCCCCCAGCATAATCTCCATCAATCCATCCAGTCTTGACAGAAGCTGCTTCTTGGCTAATCTTTGTGGTGGGGCCCAATGTTCTGGAATCCCCTGGGCCAAAGGACCTCAAAAGGAGGCCCATTAAGACTTAGGAGACAGGCTATGGGATCTTTAGGCAGAGAATTCCGGAGTCTTAGGACCCAAAATATGATAGAAGGACACACTGGGCAGGTTGAGGAAATCCAGGGTTTGTGTACTTGTGAGGGGGAGAGGAGCCAACACTAGAGTTTCTTCTTGGTCTTGGAGGCCTATCACCTCACCGTTAAAGGGCCATCATTGAGCACCCTAAGGCAGACGGTGGTGTTCATGAAAGCAGTTCCACTGGCCCTGGACAAAGGGTGGTACTAGACTGACATGTGGTAAACATTTCTAAGTGAGTCCTTGTAGGAGGGTTGAGGGAATTAAGAAAGGTGATTTTTCTGTAGTATGGAAAATCTTTTTGGGATAAGTGGTTTCCTCACTGGTGAGTAAATTAGTGTTATTTCTTTAAAAAACACATACTTGTGCTCTGATCTCCCTGTACCTTCTCACCCTCTGAAAGTCCCTACAAATGTTCAAGGGAATACTAAAGCTTCACCAGACTTCAGAAATATCTGAGGGTAGATGTAGATGGAGATGATAATGCCAGCTAACTTTAATGTTTACTTATTATGAACCAGACAAGAAGTCACACTCTACCTCACTCAGTCGTCATAACACTACCATGAGGAAGATATCATTGTTATTATTATATTATTTTAATGATGAATAAATTAAGGCATATAAACCTGAAGTGATTACTAAAAGTCTTAAAACCAGAAGTAGCTATTCCAATTTTTAAGCTCAAGTCTGATTTCAGAGTTGGAGTATCTAAATGCTGAGCTATCCTTCAATAAAAAGCATATTTTTCTCAGTACTAGACTACTTCACATTCAGTGAACGATCACATCAATAACACTGGTCAACAGTGAGGTCATAACTGACTTAAAAAAGGCCCTAATCTGTAGTATCTTGGTGTGCTGAACATGAATATAATAACCCTGAGAAATTTTTATTAGCTCTCGTTTTGAAGATACATCATATAATTCATTTTATATGTTTCACCATGTAAACTTACCCAGTAGGACTGCAACAACATCCTAAATCAGCCTAGAATGATGTACTATTGCATCACATTGCATAATACCATCATGCACACATCATCCAGCATTGATTGCATCATTTTCTGATGTGATACAATACTACTGCCAGGCGGCTGCTCAAGTAAGCTAATGTCAGCAGTGCACTACATAGGGCCCTGTCGGAAAGGTTGACATTGAAAATATTTCAGACTTTGTGCGAGACAGTTGAAGCTACTGTTTCATAGAACTGTTATTATTTTATCTATTTAGGCACAATACAAAACAGTCATGCCTCGAAAGTAAGTTAATGGCGTGAACAATTTCTGCTGTATTTGTGGGGAAGTGACATTTGCCAACCAGAAGAAAAGTACCACTTCTCAAGTGAAGAAGACTTATCATCTTGACTTGGGATGCAAGGTTGGTGACCAAGACAAGCCTTGGGCCCCGCATATTTGCTGTGCTCCATGTACAACACAGCTTTCACAGTGGTTAAATGGCAAAAGACCATCAATGCCATTTGCAGTCCCCATGGTGTGGAGAGAGCCAAGCAGTCACATAAAAGACTGTTTCTTCTGCTTGGTTCCTCCTCTTTCCAGCAGAACAACGAAGCACAAGAAGTTGAGAATAGTCTGCTCAAACATTCCATCTGCATTGAGATGACTGGTTCAACAACCTGCTGAAGGGTAAGGCGAAACAAGTATGGAATGCTTTTCACCTAGTGTCTACAAACTTTCTTGGGAATGTTAGGGCAGAAAACTACAAGGAACTAGTAGAAGACATGCTGATGCAGTATCAGAAACTTAGCTGCAATATGTCTCTAAAGATCCACTTCCTTCATTCCCATCTGAATTTCTTCCCTGAAAACTGTGGTATGGTTAGTGATGAATGTTTTCATCAAGACATGCTTCAATGGAACAAAGATACCAGGGAAAATGTTCCACTACAATGCTGGCTGACTACTGCTGGACACTCCCCAGAGATGCTCCTGAACAGCTGTACAAGAGACAAGCAAAGAAATCTCAGAAGTAGTCTATGACTTGATTTTTTACAGGCATTAACAGTAGGCCTATTACTATTGGCATATATTTCGTGATGTGAACATCAATTTATTGCAGATTACAAAAAAAAAAAAAACTAGAGCCAAAATTAGAGTTTGACTGTCATATTCGTGTTGAACACATACAAATTGATAGGAAATTACTAATTTTATTTCAGTAATATGACTTTTGTAAAAATTTGTTGACCAGTGTAATCATTAGTCTCTATCCCATCTCTGCCTTGAAATGCAGGGTTAAAAATATTTGAGCTTAAGATAATCTTAAAGGTGACAGATTTGAAATGACTTACCTACTTATTAACCTACTTCCTGAGTACAAAATACATATGAATGAATTAGTCCAGGAGACCACCAAAACAAATTTATTTACTTATTAGTTACTCAACATATTGTTCCCAAAAGGACATAAAATGACAGGGATACAAGTTTATTTCAAAAATTTGGGCTTTATTGGAAAGGGGTGCTTGTGCAGTTTTTATTCCTTATTATTTCTATTTGATAGCTTTATTCAATGTCCCCTCTGTTTTTGTTAGTTTTTTTTTTAGTTTTATTTTATTTTTTAACTGTGAGAAGATAATAGTATATATAAGTGACTGTGAAGATGGAACATTTGGTTGGATAAGTCAGTTATCCTAACCTTAGTTCAATTTCCAAGAGACAAATCTAAGCTAAAAGGAGATTGACTAAGGAGAGTGTTGAAATCATATGCAGTTTTCCACAAGTTAAGGTCTAAGGAGGAGTCTATACTTTCTCTGACTCATCCAAATAAGAAGAGGTCTAGACAGGGGAGGTCCTGTCCCCCAGAACAGATGAAAAGGATGGGGGGATATTTGGGGCAAAGCTCTGAGAAGTAATCAAGTTGCTAAAGAGTTCAAATAAGATTCTGCTCTGGGAATCAGCTGGGAGAGGCAAATGGAGGGAACGGGTGAAGGAGAAAACTACAGTAGGCCTTGCAGATGACTGCTGGCTTCCCACCAGGAAGTTTTGGCTCAAAGATATCTTTGAAAAAATTCAGTTAGGCACAAAGCCTGACATTCCATTAATTACTGGTTTTTTTTTTTTGTTGTTGTTGTTGTTGTTTGTTTTTTCTGATTAATAAATTCTCTGTGGTTTGGAGTCAGACTCCTGGCTTCAACACCTATTGGCTATGTAGTATTAGAAAAAAATACTTCATCTGAGTCTCAGTTTCTTTCTCAGTACAATAGGGAGAATAGTAATAGTATCCCTGTGGGATTGTGAGGATGAAATGGATGCACAGAGAACACTTAACATGGTGACTGTCACAAGCCTTTTATTTAGACATCTCCATGTTTTGGTCCAAGCAGTTTCTGATTTCTGACATGTAGAAAAGCGAAAGTTTCATGGAGATCGGAATCTTTGAAACATTATGGAAATAAGTGGATCAAGGCAGACTTAGTGGAACCAAAGAACATTTAAGGATTCTTTGGGTTGGGAAGAGGTCGTGGGGGGAATAGTCAAAAATAATTTTTACCTACTGTAAAATTTTACCTAGTAGATTAGGCAAATTCACAGACAGGAAGTAGAACAGAGATTACCAGGGGGCAAGGCGAGGAGAATGGGAGCTACTATTCAATGGGTAGAGTGTTTCTTTTGGGATGATGAAAAAGTTCTAGAAATGGAAAGTAGTTATGGTTATATAGCATTCTAAATATAGTTAATTCCACTGAATTGTACATTTAAAATAGATGAAATGGTCAATTTTGTATTAAGTATATTTTACCACAATATAACAATATCTACCTAGTATTGCTCTCCCTTCCCAACTCTGCAGGGAGGACATATGTTAACTCTCCCAGTTAGGGAAATGAAGCATAAGAAAAGAGCATTCAGTGTTCCATCTAACTGTGTCCTTCCAAAGACACACTGCTAAGGGTGGCCAGAGGAAAAGTTTGGGGTTGTGAGCCCAGAGATAAAACCCAGATTTCTAGAACTGGAAAAGGTGCTCAGACTATAAACCAAAGGACAGGTCTATCTTCTCTGTACCCAGGACTTGTTACTGTGAAAAACTGCTAATCTCCAATTCAGCACCTTTTGCTTATTGTCCCCCATTTCAAGGTGAAATCCCCTTGTTGGGAGTGGCAGTTCAGCACAAGTTCATCTCATATACAATTTAGAGCAATATTTGGGCCACATTCTTTTGAGATGGCCTTCAAATTGCAGCCATTAAATTTCTAACATTCTTTCCACATCTCTCTTTGTTGTAGCCTAATTTTGACATCCTCTAATCCAGTAGTTTTCAAAGTGTGGCCCCTGAACTAGTAGAATAAGAATCACCCTTGATCTTGTGAGAAATAGATTGCAAGACATATTGAATTAGCAACTCTGGGGGTGGGGCCCAACACTGTGTTTTAACAAGTCCTCCAGATGATTCTGATGCATGCTAAAGTTCGAGAAGAGCATTTACAGCTTGCCAATTAATGGAAGATCTCTGCCAAGAAAATAAGACTTAATTCTCTTCTAAACATGGACTTAGAAATACTTATTACTTCCATATGCTCATTAGCCCAGGGAAAGTGTTGGTGAACTGTATGGGAAAGGACTCGCAGAAGAATCTAAACAAAGTCATCTTAATCAACAACCTTTTATATTGATGTTATGAATGAAAATAATCTGCATTTTACTTGATTGCAAAATATAAGATCAATTTCTCAACTGAGCAGGGTAGAGAATGGATACTAATAGGCGGGGTATATTCAGAAGAATGCAAGGGAAGACAAAGAACAGCAACCAAACCGAACAGCAAAATAATCACCAATCTATATAAAGTGTTTTTCATAAGTATGTGTTGAGTAAATGAATGAATATATGAATAAAAACAGGCATAGAGTCTTCTGTCTCTTTCAGAAGTTATTAAAATATTCAGGGATTTGTAGTGATTAGGTGAGGAATAAAGTCATTTTTGTTTGCTCTGACATGTTATATATGTTAATACTGTTCAGTCTGTTTCTGCTTCATGTGTGAAAAGATGATGTCACAAAATAACTTTAAAAAATATTTCCTACCATCCTATGATATTCTGCTCTATAGTCAGTCATGTCTTCAATTATTGACACAAGTTATACAGTAACCTGAGCAAGGAGCAGGGTTGTGGAGAATACCTGTTCCTATATTTGGTTTCAAAATCTAGATCCCATGGGAGGAAGAATGGCCCAGGCAAACGGAAGAGTATGTGATCAGTCAGAGCAAAGTTTCCATTCCTATAATTAGCTAAAGATGCCCTAGGTTAATCAAGAGGAGTCAGAAGGAAGACAGAAGAGATCTTGAGAAGGGTCACTGAATCCTACTTGACCTTATCCAAATCAAGACAAACCCTGAGGAGGCTGACAGCACACTCCAAATAAGTTTTTGGAGTCCTGCAGCACAAGCAAACTGTATACCCCTCATCACCCCACCCCAGCCCCCTTTGGAGCCTGAAGGACAGCAAGACCCTATTGTAGAACTTGCTGAATAACATCTAGAAAACAACCTGATGGATCATGGGGACTCATGATAGACTGATGAAGACAGGAAGGACAGAAAAGAGAGGGAAAGTAGGTAAAGACAAAATGTATTTTGGAGATAGGTATGCTGATGGAATACAGAAAAGAATGAAGAAGTACCTTTTTAGTCAATAAGAAAAAAACTTAAGTCTCTGACTTGCAAGTACTTTCCACTGGTCCAAGAACCACCTATGTCGTTCAATTGTGTCACAGGATCAATATGTTTTTTGGGCTACCTTAGAAACATAACCAATTAGTTTGTTTTATGGGGAAATAGAGTATGAATTCTAAGTATCTAACTTAGAAATGAAGCATTTGTTTTGAGACATGATGAGGATAAGATGACTCTCTGAAAATATTAGGGATTATGACACTAAGGGCTTTGGAGCAAGACATACTGTAAGGGTGCAGTCATAGCAAGGGAGAGAAAACCTAACCCAAAGGGACTTAAATGATAGGGAAATGTATTTCTTTAATGAAAACATTAAAAATATGTTGATTCCAGTAGGTATTGTTGAAAATTAGCAGATCAACAAGGTCCTTAAGGACTTAGGTTTCCTCCCTCTTTCCATACTACCATCTTTGGTGTTAGGTTTAGCTCTATCTTTGTAGCAAGGTTGTTGTATCATACTCAGATACAACAAAACCTAGTGTCACAGGATTCCTTTTCTATGGAGAGGGAACCATTTTTTGACTCTTACTGGTCACTCTGGGCAGAATCACAACACATCCATGTCCAAATTCATTAATGAAGGAATTGGTGACTAATTACTGCTTTAAATCAATTAGGTTTACCAATTTTGGGCCTGAGGCTAAGGTTGGTCTCTCCTGAATCATTTGCTTTTGTAGGAGAATCACTTAGCTTTGCAGAGGAGAGTGAATAATTGGGGAAAAAATGGGCTTGTTGGAAAGAAGATTGGATGTTGGGTATATTCCACTTACGTATGAACTTTAAGCAAGTCAATAACTCTGTTTATGCCTCAAATTTCTTAAGTAGCAATCATGTAACTATCTAGTTATAGGGTTTTTGAGAATTTTGTGAAATGATCTATGCAAATTACATATGTTGCCTTGGATATAACTGATTGTCAAATAATCTTAATTGGTAGGAATACCATTATAGAAAAGAATAATATTGAAAGTTATAGTTCCTCAAAATATGTTTTTTCACTGTTGCTATCAGTTTATTTATTTTTTATTTTAACCAATTTATTGGGCAATTTGTTGGCCAAAGATGTCCTACAGACATACAAAAAAAATGTTCAGCATCACTTATTTTAAGAGACATGCAAATAAAGTAAAATAAAGTAAACCACACTGAGATACCACCTCACCCTTTTGAGAATGGCCCATATGAAAAAGAACAGAATTAACAAATGTTAATGAGGTTACAGTGAAAAAGGAACTCTCATCCACTGTTGGTGGGAATGCAAACTGGTACAGCCCTTGTGAAAGATGGTATGGAGATTTCTCAAGAAAATAAAAGCAGAAGTCCCATTTGACCTAGCAATACCACTGCTAGTTATTTATCCAAATAACAAGAAAAATCTAGTTCAAAAATAACTATGAACACCTATGTACATAGCAGCACTGTTTACAATTACCAAATCATGGAACCAACCCATGTCCTTCAAAAAATGAATGAATAGAGAAATTGTGGAGCATATATTCAAGGTAATATTACACAGCTATGAAGAATGATGAAATGGTGGCATCTGGGACAAAATGAACAGATTTCAAGTGATCATGCTGAGTGAGATCAGTCAATATGTGAAACATTTTGTTTGGTCTCACTCATTTGCAGAATATAAATGCCCAAAAAACAATTACATGCAAACAACAGAAGAAATAAAAATATGAACTTGGCAAAAAGAAGATAACGATTCCCAGAGGGAATAGGAAGAATAGGAGGGGGAGGGAGAAGGGGTATGGGTACTGGTGGTTTGGTGGAGAGAATTAAAAAAAAAATAATCTACCTCTAAAAGAAAAAATAAAACAATCTCCCCAAGCCTTTCTTAAATAAACAAAATATCACAAACAGTGCATTCTTATAATGCATGGATTTTTGTTTTTAATCAGTCATCTCTCAAAAGACTCGGTCAGAATTTTTCCCTCTCCCTGTTCACAAGTGAGGCTGTTTTTGAAAGTTTGTAGAAAGTAACACACTACAGATGGACAGAAAATATGAAAATCAACCCAAATATATTGCCACTTTTTCTAAACCTGATTTTCACACTCCCTCTACAGGGTGAGAACAGCCTACAAACACAGCACTCCAAACAGCCACCCCACCCTACAATTCACACCATAAAAATGGAATTCATAAAAATCATAATCTGTTTTTTTTTAATGATTCCCTGAGCTTCAGCAATGTCTTAGCATATAAACCTCACACTGAGGGCCTCAAGGACCACTACAAATGGAAACAATCTAAAAAACACGAGCCCCCACTTGTAAATTCTTCACCCCAAAAGCAAATGATAAGAACTCCCTCTTGTCACCCCCAGGTGGCCAGAATAGCTTAGGCGTAAGCAGGTCTTTTGAAGGGACTTTGAGAAATGGGTAAAATCACAGAATTTCAGAACAGAAAGAAACTGGAGATTTCATCTTCCATTTATGAAAACTATGATTAGAGGAAAAAAATTCTCTTGCCCATAGGCTTATCATAAATTGGAACAAAGTTAGAACAGAAGCCAGTCACTGTCCCATACAGAACCACAGAGACTCAGATTCTGCTTCCTGCTCCCATGCAGTATAGCATGTTTCAGTTTTCAGTCTAGAGAAGATACTGTTATTATTGTCATCATATAGGAAAGCACACTGCTCCAGTCTCAATCCTTCAGCATGTGATTTAAATTAAATTGGTCTTCTACCTGCCTCAAGAGATGCCCAGCCACTGAATTTGTATATCCAATTCTCCAAGACATGGTTGTTTGAGGGATAGTCATATAACATAACTAGGAAAATAAAATGGTTATATACATTGGAATTCTGGGAAAAGAACCTTTTTTTTTTCATTCCTGCTGGATTGGAAGTGTGAGGTGGTAAATATTGGAGTTATAATCTTGCTACTACTGAAAGCATAAGAAGGAGTCCATTTCAATGAAGCAAGATACAGAAGTGATCTTGCCATCATTTTTCCCTTTAACCAACCTGTGCTTATATTCAGCACTAGTCAACAGTATTTTGATGGTGAGAGTTAATTTAAATTGATTTTGTTGGGTTTCCTGTCACTTACAATTGAAACAAATTCATAATATTCATAAACGGTATCCATTAGTCTGACCCTTTTCTTTTCCTTCTTCCTGTTTTGGCTCTAAATGTCCAAGGAGTACACATAATTCAGTGCCACCAGGACATGCTGGTTATGGTGATTAAACAAAGAGTTTGCTCACCACATCACACTGAGCTGAAGTTTTATGACCCATGATCTATAATTATTTGACCATAATTACTACAGTATTGTTACCTATGCTGAACAACTGAAAATAAATGCTAACTTACCTTTCTAATTTTAGTGTTACTCATGTTTCACTAATTTGAAGACACCTGACTGTACACCAGCTAACTCATCTTTATCTACATTGTCTATGCATGCTGAGCCGACTGTCTCTTCCCAGATAACCTTCCGAAGATAGCTTTTGACCTAATTTTCCTATAAATATTGTTTCTCTTTATTCCAGTTCTTTTGTCTACCCTTCATATCCACACTAAAGTTACCAGCCTCTCTTAAGATTTTTTAACCCAAATAAGTGATTGTTCTCATTAACAGATTTTCTATCTCATTCTATCATTGATTTTTTTTCTATGCTAGCAAATTTTTGAAAAACAGTCTATTTAAATTTCTACAGAGTCAGGCCTCCCTGTTGATGCAGCGGTTGAGCGCTGCACTGTGGAGCTGTTGGCAGTGCGCGATTCGAGTTCAAGGCCTGGGGAGAATCCCACATGGTGCAGCAGACATCTCCTACCTCGCCCGCTGCTCCCCTCAGAAGTGTATTTCTGATCTGCCTGTTCTGCTCCCCACTCTGTCTCTGGTGGACCCTCTTGCCACCCCACGCCTCTGGCCTGTGCCCCAGCTTGTATGTATAAATAAATAAATTTATAAAAAAAAAATTCCTACAAAGTCATTCCACATTAATTCCTCATATGACCACAATTGGCTAGCAGCATTTTCTCTTTAATGAAACTCTACTTCAAAGCCATCAGGAATCTCCTAACTACCTCTAATGCTTCTCCCTGTAGCATTTGATTTACTTTTTTTGAGCAACCCTGCTGTCTTCTGAATTGACACTCCATAGCCTTCAAATAATGCACCTGCTTATCTTTCTATTCTAAGTCTCCTCTTTAGTAGCTACATGCCTAACTTTAAGTGGGTATGTTCTCCATGTCTGTCCTTAACTATACCCTCCACTCCACACCTCTATTGGCACCTCATCCTATTCCTTGACTTCAGTTACTAGGGCAACGTGGTGACCTATATTGCAACAGAACTCTGAGAGGTTTTGAAACCTTAATGTTTTAAATTGAGGAAAAAAGACATTTGAAAAGTAAAAAAAAAAAATGTTTTATTTTATAGAGGCTTTATTTTACCTTCAAGGGTAGATTCTTCTTTTGTTTTATAAAAATTCTTCTAAAGGGACCTTACAGTTAGACAAAAATAAAGTGTAGATCCAATGTGACTACAAGAAGGTAAACATCTCTGAACAGCAATATACATGAGTGTCTTCATTGTGAGCAAAGATGCATCATTGCAGATTCTGTGTCCTTTTAAAAAATGTCAATCTTTTTTCCAAATATACATTTAGACTGCATAGTCTCTGAGCATAGTTACTGGTCCTGGGAGATGAATGCACACTTAACATTATTTTTGTATAGTCCCCTTACTTCACTTTGGCCTTAGAGCTTGAGACCCTCACCATGGGAAAACATGTTGAAAGTCACTTCTGTAGGGGATAGTGAGCCAGCATCTGCAGGGTGGGCCTAGACCTCAGAGGATGTAGAGCAATGCCTGGTAGGGGACTTTTATCTTATGGGTTCTAAGACATTCAATAGTAAGGTCTTATAGAGAGTTATAGCTGATTCTAGCTTCAGTTTGGGGAACTGGACTAAGGGTCTGAGCTTTCCTGGAAGCAGTAACCACCTGCACATTCTGGACCTAGAGAAATGGGTGACCTGCAGAGAAACAATTCTACAGTTTGAAGCCAGAGATTGGCTGCAAGAAAAGTGACAGCCAGTCACTTTGACAGATTGATAAAATGAGTAAATATTTGCTGGGCTGTCTCAAAATTTTAGGATGGTGAACAAACCAAAGTAGCAAAGGAGCTCTAGTTATTGAAATCAAAATAAAGCTTAAAGAAATCTAAGCTCCTTAGGTTATAATTCTCCAAATTATATCTCTAACTGGCACTATTTCTGAGCTCCTTATGAATCCTTCATGTTCCAGATATTTCTGCCTTATTATTCGTCTTGTTAGAAATCATGTCTTTAAGAATGGACAAAGGGATTTCATTAGTACTAAGCGATACCTGCAAATCCAACCATATCTGATTTGGAATCCTTTCGTTATGAGTTGTTGGTGCTTAGTATTTCCTCCTGTAATGTGTGCTAGGTCTCTCAGGCGCAGAACTTCCCTGTATCTTATTTGCAGTATTTATTCTTGTGGCTAGGTTTATCTCCATGGCTCTTGACCCATTCCTGGGTCAAGTTATTTGCACAGTTGCACTTCTGATTCTTATTACCAGTGTCCTGGTATTCATTTCAGGGACTCAACAAATATTTGTTTTATGAATGAATGTTATTTGTAAATTCTTGTACTTGATGATTCAAGGGACTTAACTCCAAGGTGTCCTGAACTTCACTCAGTTTCTACTAGACTAACTTCTTGAAGAATTGATTGTCACCCATGTATTCTTGTTCTGGGTAATCTCAAAATGAAGGACCCTATATAGAAGTCAATTGAGAATGTTTTCTTCTCAAGACATGCATCCTATTAAGATTCTTTCCCATCAGTTTGCACTTTGCCTTTAGTTTGTGGTAAGTAGAGTTATTTTAGAATCAAAAACTGTCTTCATTTTCTAGGATCAAAAAATTGCTCTCAGGAAATTGACATTTTCACTAGGAGGTATAAATTATTTATCTTAATATTGTATGCATCCCATAAGTATCTGCATGTTATTAGTACAACAAAAATAATAATTATTATTTAACTTTTTCTCCTTCAGATATTATACTACATTTAACCCTCACATTAATTGTGATTACTCTTACTTTACAGGTGAGAAAGCTAGGAAATACAGAAGTTAATTTGTTTAAAGAGAGTATTGAGGGTCTCCCTGTTGGCGCAGCAGTTGAGCGCTGCACTGTGGGGCTGTCGGCAGCGGATAACGCGAGTTTGACGCCCACATGGTGCGGCAGACCTCTCCTGCCTCGCCTGCTGCTCCACTCAGCAGTGTATTTCTGATCTGCCTGTTCTGCTCCCCACTCAGTCTCTGGTGAACCCTCTGGCCGCCCCATGCCTCTGGCCTGTACCCCAGCTTGTATGTATAAGTAAATAAATCTTTAAAAAAAAAAAAAGTGAGTATTGAGTGGCAGATTCAGACTTTGAATTTTTGACTCTTACTGAATCCACAGTCTGTGCTCTAATCACTGGAATCATAAGATTTGGGTTTGGGGCCTCCCTGGTGGCACAGCGGTTAAGCGCTGCGCTGTGGAGCTATTGGCAGCGGCGAGGCGAGTTCGACCCCCAGCCAGGAAGATTTCCACATGGCACAGCAGACCTCTCCTGCCTTGCCTGCTGCTCCCCTAGGCAGTGTATTTCTGTCGATCTGCCTGTGCTGCTCCCTACTCTGTCTCTGGTGAACCCTCTCGCTGCCCCACGCCTCTGGCCTGTACCCCAGCTTGTATGCATAAATAAATAAATCTTTAAAAAAAAATTTAAAAAAAGATTTGGATTTGTTCACATTAATAAAATAAAGCTATAAATTGTGTTGCTAGGCTGTATTAGTGAGCACAACATCCATCTCTAAAAGTATACTTCCTGGTCAGCCGCACACCTTTTGAATAGTAAATAATTCAGGAGGCCAAGGATGCTACTTTGCCTGGCAGTATCCCAATCCTAAAAAGGATAATAAAACAGACTTTTTAAAGTCACATGTTTCTGGATTACCACTGCGCAACTCTGAAAAACAATAATCTCTAGGGACACATCTAAAAGAAGGACTCATAAAACATTGGCATTTGCATTTGAAAATGTCTTGTTAAAAAAACAACAAACAGTCATATTCCTTCGGGAATTGTGCTATAATCCTTCAAAGAAGGTCAAAATTCAAATTCTATCAGAAACTTTGTTTTCATTTTTCTCACTTAAATCATTTTTAAGAGTTTCTTTTTTATTTGTTTTCTTAACTGAAACCCTGCAGTCACTAAGGCTTAGTGGGAAAAGGCTGTGTGTGTGTGTATAAGAGAGAAACCAATTCATAATTTCTGTTTTATCCTGCTTTATTATGTGCTGACTATTTTTTCAATCTATATGTTAAATTCAGTCAACTTGTGAATAATAAAGAACATATGAAAATGAAGGGGCAAGGAAATTATTAGTAATATCAGATTTTTTTTTGTTTATTTACAGTTAGAATGTCTGTTTAGAAGAAGCATGTTAACACATTCGGTGAAAGTTAACCAAAACAACCACAAAACCCACAAGCAATTCTGCACAGAATTTATAATCTAAAACCATGTCTATGTTTTTGTTTTTTCTTTTTGAATTTGTGACTCCCAACCATGCTTTAACAGAGGGTCTCCCTCCTGAGGACAGATAAAGAACCACTTGTGTACCATCACCCACACCACACCCTTTAGTGTCAGTTATTGGTAAAATGTTCTTATTGTGTGATAGTAAAATGTTTAATAAATGATATAAGAAGATCTCCAAGTTTTCTTGCTTAAAGAGAAGAAAATGCAAAATTAGTAACCATGTATATAGTATGTTACCTTCTGTGAAAGGTGGAGAGAAAAGTAGGAATTTGTAATAAATCACTGGAAATATATGTAAGAAATTTATGAGTTGAAAAATTCATGTAGATTGGTACAGGGTGGAGGTGAAGCTTTTAAGAAGTACCTTTTTAATTATTTTAATTTTTGAAATATGTGGATTTATTACCTATTAAGCAACACTGTATAATTGTCATTTACAGTGCAACAGAAGGAATTTGAAGGAATTACGCAATCAGAATAACAGACTAGTATGAGACATTTACAAAGCGGATAATTTGACAAAGTAAAACACTTATAAAAACTATAGGTCATTAATAAATGAAGTAAGGTTTCTGAAGTCAAAGGAGAAGGGGGAAGAGTCAGTGGATAAAAGGAATGGTGGGGGGGGAAAAGAGGCACTGAGAGCACTTAATAGAGCGCCAATAGAGACTCCTAATATTGTTTGAATAGATTCATTCAAACACGTACTTAGTTAAACCCTCAAGGTACGTAATCACTATCAGGTGCTGAATAGGTCACAAAGTAAAGTAAGGTACTTTGTCCTCCAGCATTTTATAACCTAGCCAAGAATTAAAAGGAAAGAAAAAGGAACAAACATTTGTCTCATACTATCATGTGCCAGGCCCTGAAATGGGCAGGGGGACACCAGCCATATCAGTTAATCTATGTAAATAACTCAGGCATGGTTGCGGGAAGTGAAGACATCTCAGTAAAAGCCCAACACAGATGTTCCATGAAAGAAAGGGTCATGTCTTGTACAGGAGAAAAAAAGGTGTTAAAAAGAATATACCCAAAGGACACAAAAACAGTAATCCAAAAGGGCACATGCACAACTATGTTTATTGCAGCACTATTTACAATAGCTAAAATATGGAAACAACCCAAATGCCCAAAAATTGACGACTGGATCAAGAAGATGGGGTACATGTACCAAATGGAATACTACTCAGCAATCGAAAATGATAAACTAATGCAATTCACAGCAACATGGATGGAGCTGGAAGGGTCATCCTCAGCAAAATAAGCCAGAAGGAAAAAGAAAAATATAGAATGGTATCACTTATAGGAGGAATGTAAGAGAGCCAAACAAGAAATCAGGAGAAGAAAATAGCACACAAATCAAGAACTAGCAGGCAACCACAAATAAGAGACATTCTGCAGGGGATTGGGAGGAAGAGAGACCAAAATAGGGGAGGAAAGAGCCCAGGGACTATGGTTATGGTTCATGGGTGAATTGGTGGTGGGAAACTTACAAGGGATACATAATAATGTAAAGGATATAAGTTAAATTAAAAAAAAAAGTGTGCGTGTGTGCGTGTGTGCGTGTGTGTGTGTGTGTGTGTGTGTGTAAGAACCCACTACAGAAGGATATATAAAAACTTTAATCTCATATCTGGTTTAACATTTCTTACCTCCTGCAAACACAGGTCAGATCCACACATGGATGCCTGCAGAATGGGAGAGGCATGATGGATGTCCTCACTCTCCATGTTCCATTTCCTGTTCCACTCTGTTGTTTTTCATTGTTCAGTAATGTTTCGAGGGGAGGCAGGGGATTATAAAGGCCAAAAAGTCTTACTAATCCTGTATTTTTTGCTGTCATCTTCATGACAAATACCCAGATGCTAGGGTTTTTGTTATTTTTCTCTTTGGGAGCTTTTGTGCATCCTTCAGTAACAACTTACTATACCCAGAGGGCACCTCAAGCATTATATATTCCCTAATATTAGGGCTGAAATTTTATCATTCTTCTCTTGCCTCTTATACCAACAATTAGCCCCTGCAGACTGTTTTTCACCTTCTGAAACCAGAGTTCTTTGATTAATCCCTTCAGGAGACCTCTACTTCACCTGCCTCATAACTTTGAAAAAACTCAGCACCTGTTCTGTGCTAAAGTCTGGAAGTGTGTGTTTCTCGCTCCAGAGAGGCTCTTGAACCGCTGCATTCACAGGCAGTCTCACTCAGTCAGCCCTCTTTACTGTTTTTGATAGGAGATTCAATAACCAGTCTCAGTGTTCTCTAAATGCCAAAAGACACTGGTCAAATCTTCCAAGGACTGTCAGATCAGACTCTACTGAGTCTTCCATTAGCACCAGGATCCTCAGGTGACCTGATTTCAGGTCAGGGGTAAGCGCCTGACAAATAGGAAAAAGAAGGTGCAGTTTTCCCTTTGGGTTTCTTAATCTCCACAGTACTGATTTTGGAGGCAGGATCATTCTTTGTTGTGAAGATTTTCCTGTTCATTGCAGAACTTTTAGCAGCAAGACAACCCTCCACCCAGCAGATAACAGCAGCATACACCCTCAAGTGAAGCCCACATAGCTCCAGTCACTGCCAAATGACCCCTAGAAGAAAAATCACCTGGATGAGAGCAACAGCTCCAGGCAATAACCCTTTTCAAGTAAATTCTGGCTTCCTAATCTCCTTACCACTCTGCTAATTGAGAGGTTAGATTTAGATGATAATTAAAAACGCATCTGGAGCTGCCCATTCACAAGTCCTGCACAAAGGGACTGATACATACTTCTCATGAGAATGTGTGGGGATAAGACACCCATTTTCTCAGAAGGAACTTAAATCTGAGATAATAGGAACATTATTATATCAGTGAAAACCAGTAGAATCCTACATCTGTCTCTGACATTTAAAAATCTGGACCTAAGGATAGGGTAGGGAGAAAAGACTTTCATTTTCCATTTTATGACTTTATTGTTTGACTATTTCTGATATTGAAGCATTGGAATTGAAACGTGTATTTTTAAAATGAATCATATTCCAATTAAGTAGCTACATGAAAAAGCACCTTTTAAATTTTAACAAGATTTTTATTTTGGTGTCATAAGCAAGATATACTAAATACATGTATCAGATTATTAAAAAAAAAACAGTCAAGAAAGAGGAACAAAGAGGAGAGAGGCAAAGATGTTAAAAGAGAAAAAAACTTACCTTGTTTCATCAATATAAACAGCTTCCAACACAGATGCTGCATATTCAATGTTCTTCTTTAAGTCTACGACATTTACATCACCTTTTTCCAGCTGCTTCACTAAGCATCTTAGTCTATTTCAAATAGTAGCAAAAAAGAAATAAAAAGGGATTTATTATGACTATGAAAAAGTAATATTACATGAAGAAATCAAGGAAAAAATATATCTTTCTAGGTTATCAAATAGAAATAGTTTCAGAGACTTTATTATAATTAAATCTTTATTACATAAACAACTATTAGAAATTATATTCATCTCTCAATAATTATAGGATTATGTGTTGCAAGCTTTGGCACTATATTTCAAGAATAGTCTTTCTGAAAATTCAAAACAATATAAACATTTTTATAAAATCACATTTTTAACACTAGAATTTATGTAATGGTTGTTCTGCTTCAGAGTTGTCACTGAGAGAACATTTAAAGGGTGCTCTTTTCATTGCAACTGCATCAACTATTCACTAAATATGTCAATAGAAATGAAAATGAAACACAGAATTCCAAGAAAACATATCAAGATTAAGAAAAAAATATTTGGGTAGATGGGAGCAAAAGAGGACTAGCCTCAATGGATTATGGTGGGAGATAATTGGTGCTTTTGAGTGGGCATGGTCTAAGAACATGTTTGAAGATACTGCCCTATACTAGGTAGAAAAGGAACATGTGTTCTTCATTCTCTACATACCACAGATTAGCAAAATGCAGACAATTTGTCTATTTTTCTGCCTTAGCAGCAGAATTTCTTTCTACTCCTGAACTAAGACTATTTCAGAGGGAATGAAGTACTTCTGCTTTAGGCACTCTATAGTTTAGAGACTGTGTAACAAGTTTCTTGAAAATTTATTTTGGATAATTTCTAATATCACGGACTAGGGTAAAAGACATGTTAAACATTTCAGCCAGGGTATCTGACAGTCCTTCATCCTTAGAAACATTTTATTTCTCCAAGGAAAAAAGTCAAACCTAGATTAGAATTCTTATTCAGGAAGCTACAAATACTGTTTTGTACCATACACTTTTGATTGATGAAAGTATTAGCAGACAACAGCATTGCAAAATATAGTCTAGCTACTAAAAATATGCTCTGTTAATATATAAAGAGGTAAGTAAAACAAAACAAAAATAATAGGGAAGTCAGTATACTTAGAAAGGAAAAATTAAGCCTGGCTTTGAGGTTTGCCTAAAATCTGACTGTGATGGCAATGAAGGAACCTATAAAATGTTTTCAGATTGTACAAAAGCTTATAATTAAACACATAATACTTAGTAAAACGTTTTCCTGTATGAGATTCCAGAGTTTCACAGCTCTGCACAGACTTAAAAATATACCATTCAAGGGCCTCCCTGGTGGTGCAGCAGTTAAGCGCTGCGCTGTGGAGCTGTTGGCAGCAGCCATGCGAGTTCAACACCCGGCCGGGGAGACGCCCACATGGCGTGGCAGACCTCTCCTGCCTCGCCTGCTGCTCCCCTCAGCAGTGTGTTTCCATCCATCTGCCTGTTCTGCTCCCCATTCTGTCTCTGGTGAAACCTCTCCCCGCCCAGCGCCTCTGGCTTGTACCCCAGCTTGTATGCATAAATAAATAAATCTTTAAATATATATATATATATATATACCATTCAAGTATCCTACTTGTGAAATTACTTGAGTTGCATGATATGGTTTTAAAAACAGTAAGTATATCAGATGGTTGCTTCCCCTACTTTATGAATAACTGAACCCTATTTTATTTGTTACCAATTTTTTCCACTAAAAACCCTACATTTTTCAAGCTCTCTTAAAATTAGGTATAGTCTTGGGACTAAATCCTGGCCAATAAAAATAAGTTGAAGTTGTTGAGTAAGATTTTCAAAACAATTATTTTGAAGAGGGGTAACTCAGTTGGAAATTCTCTTTTATCTCTTGCCATTTTTACTGACTGGAATGCAGTGGAACTGTCTGAAGATGCAGCTGTCATCTTGGATCTTAAAGTGATGCAGCAGTAGGATGCCACCCACGAAAAGTGATAGAGAAGGAAGATGGACGTGGCCTGAATCTTATGCAGCGAATCTACCTGTCTGAAATCACCTAATTCTGGATTTATTTCATATGCCCATGCAAAACTTTTGTCTTTAATCAATTACTATTTTGAGATCTTTTTTTTATCTGCAACTGACCCCAATCCTAACTGATAAATCGAATGAATGAGAAATAACTCCAAAGTAAATAACTCACAAATGGAGACAGAATCACTTAAATGGGAGAAGACTCCTCTGGGGAGTCTATGGGTGCACTTTGTAATTCATGGCAGCCTACAGGTGTTACCAGGGGAAGTTATTCCATCATAGATCACACCTGAAGAAAGCTGTGATCTCAAGAGACTCTAATACTTGTACAACAAATATGATTGTATACGTTGAATATATGAGAAAATTTACCAAGTTATTAAAAATAATTAATGATTTAACAAGTTTGCAATATAGAACATCAGATATACAATCAATATTATTTCTATGTAATAGTAATGGACAATCTGGTATTGAGATAAAAGTAATATCTTTTATAATAGTTTTATCCTTTACTATAAAATTTTCATCAAAAAATATGAAAATTTTAGATATAAGTCTGATAAAATATGGGCAAGCTCTATACTTTGAAAACTATAAAATATTGCTGAAAGGAATTAAATGTAGATCTAAATAAATGGATAGAAACATCTTGTTCATGGATTGAAACACTTAAATTGTTAATGTATCAATTCTCCCCAAATTGATCTATAGACTTCAATCAATCCCAGTGAATATCCAAGTAGGTTTCTTTCTTGTTGTATTTATTGACATGTTAATTCTAAAGTTCATGTAGAAATGCGAAAGACCAAGAATGGTCAAAACAAATTTAGCAAAAGAACACAGCTGAAGGATTTGTACTACCAGATTTCAAGACTTATTTTAAAGGCATTATAATTGGTACAGTATAAACAGCTTAATATACTATAGTGCATATTAGCACCAAGATAGGTCAATGATAGATCAACAACAGAGAATATGACATCCAGAAAGAGGTGTACAAATATTTAGTTAAGCTATATTTTTGAGAAAAGGTGCAAAGATAATTTAGTTGAGAAAGGATAGCCTTACAACCAATAATGCTGGATCAGTGGAAATACCGATGTGTACAAGGAACTTTAATCCCTACATGGATCACAGATAAATGTATATCCTAAAACTGTAAACTTAGAAGATAGAACATATTTGCGATCTTTGGTCAGCCAAAAATGCTATAAAAATAATAAGTTGAACTTGATCAATGTTAACTTCCATTCTTTAAAGAAGTCTGATGCTGGGAGAAAATATTTGCCAATCATAAATCTGATAAAGGGTTTGTATCCCAAAACACATGCATAATTTGCAAAACTCCATAATAACAAGACAAATAATGCAGTACAAAATCTACAAAAGTTTCATGACAAACATGAAAAATGCTCAGTTACTAGTCATTAGAAAAAAATTAAATCAAGTATAAACATTAGAATGGCTAAAATTAAAATAGTTGATCACACCAAATATTAGCAAAGATGTGAAGCAACTGAAACTACAATACCCTGTTGTTAGAAATGTACATAGGTACAAGCACTTTGGAAAATAGTTTCTTAAAAAATTAACCATGTATCTATCATATGACTCAACCAGTCTATCTTTTGGTGGTGAGAAGGGAATTATATATCCATATATAGAGACTCATATGTGAATGTAGTTTTATTTGCAATGGCCTAAAACTAAAAAAAACTCAAATATTCAAGAAAAGGTAAGTGTGAAAACCAACTGGGGCATATCCATCCACAGAACTTAGCAATAAAATGAATAAACTATTGATACACAAAATGACATGAGTAAATCTTAAACAGTTATGCTGAGTGTAGAAAAACTGAAGTGACTCCATCTTGTCTTGATACTGTCTTAATCCTGTAACCAGTAATTAGCCTACCCTGGGAAGACAGCAATTTCCCCACTGTTTCTTTCATGTGTATTAACTTGTACTTGTGATCTACATACAACTCTATTAATCTTAGTAGAACAAAGATGCCTGTGACATTTCCCCCCTTGACACTTGGCGTCATTAGTCTTACACAAGAAAGATCCCATGTAATAAGCAGGGTATTAAAAAAACATCTGTGGGTAGAGGGCTGTGGATCACACATGGAACCAATATCGTGTCTGCAAGTTCCAGTTTAAGGACCTCTGTGTGAAAGTTGCCCTGAATACACTTTAAGTGTGATTAATGGATGGGCCTGCTTTGTTCTTTGAATCTAAATTACCTTCTCTGTTGGTGGTGGGAGAAAATCTAGTCAGTCCTTCCTTTAGCCATAGACTGAATGAAATTAGAGCACATTCTGTAAAATTCCATTTATATGAAATTCAAGAAAATGAAAAGTATCCTTATAGTGGCAGGAAATAGACCAGTGGTTGCCCTGGGAATGGGGGAAGTAAGGATCATGAAGAAGAAGGAGTGATTAGAAGTGATTCCAGGAAACTTTTGAGGAAATATTAATTTTTTTGAATGTGGTGATATTCTTATAGATATCTACAAATGTCCTCATTTATCAGATTACAAATTACAGGTGAAATATATATCAATACTTTGATAGAAAATTGATATATGCCTAAATAGATGCTTCTGTTATATATTTTTAACAGTTTTATTAAAATACTTAAAATTCTAAAATATGCTATCAGAGCTAGGGAAAAAATCTAGAGCAACATTAAACTCTTAATGATATTTTCCCAGAGAATGAGAATAAGCTTTGAAGATTAAAAAATTAATAGAAAAAAAGACAGTAATCTTTGACAACTCACGACTTTTAAAATCAGCCTAAATATTACATACTGAACAAACTTCGTTATATTTAGCATTTTGGGTGGACTTCCTTCCTTATCCTTTGATGATAAGAACACTTAGAGAAGACAAAAATGAAAATAGAAACATCACTTTGAAAATAATTGATTGTGTCTGATTAAATCAAGCAGTTACAGAGAAGAAACAATTTCTACCTTTGAACAAAGAGTACTGAACTGTAGAGAATGATTGAATATTTTTTATTCAAATATAGAACTGCCACTTTCCAAATGAAAAAAAAAGCATAATATAAAAATGAAGTACTTTTCATAACAAAGTACACTTCAAATATTCTGAAGTTCAAATACTCTACAGTTCTAAGATACTGCTACATGACCCATCTTGCAAGAGGACTATCTATATAACTAAAAATATTCTCAGAATATCCTTAGTGCTATAGAGCATGATTAATAAATAAATCAATATGTGAAATTCTAAAAAGTCATTTGATAATCATTATATTCCTAACAATGTCCTCATCTGTGACATGATTAAATAGACTAGTGAGAAGAATATGGTTGTAACTCAGAGAAGGTAAAACTTAGAGTATTTAAAGCAGATATTAACATTAATATAAAATGTGGCCATACACAGGAGTGCACAAAAACACACAAATACAGACTATCAGAACAGAGTTAGTCTCATTTCTTGTAAACTGCTTCACTCTGAACCTAACAATGATTTTAAAAAATTATATAATGAAATTGTCATGCTTACTTTGCAATTCAATTACCTTAGTCTATAAAGCAAGGCTTATAAACTTAAAGACTTTTAGCGGACATTTTGCTTTCACATAGGCAAATGTTACCTTTATAAGATAGATAATTTCCAAAAAAAGTGGTATTAAAAAAAAATGGGATCAATAGTATGGCAAGTAACCTTTAAAATTTGTTTACATTCTATATTTAAAGAGCAAAATAATCCTATTGAGGTGGAGAATATGTGATGGAAAATTATTTTTTAGGTACAAGTGAGTATATAATTATCTCCTCCTCCCAAAATCACAATTTTGGTAAACTATCTCTCAACTTCAAGAAGTGTCAACTTTTTATTATAAAAAGAGGCATTACATAATTCTCTACATATTGAAGAATTCCTTTGAAGCACAAAGATACAAACACTCAAATAGTTAGAAATTTTTTCAATATCAATTTTTTCCTCCATGGAGACAAAAAAAGAGTAAGACCATATTTAATATAAACGGGGAGCCAGTCCTTTGTCCTGGCAACTGTTACTCCTCTGAAACACTGTGGGCTATTCAGGTTCAAAGAGTTTCATTCAAGTGTTATATATTTAAGGGGATTTATATTTTTAAATACATGTATGTCATCTATATGATAGATTTGAATATACTTATAATCATAAAACCCATGTTTATTTGTAAATATTATTTTGTATATAGTTGAATATATTTTTAATATATTAACATTTATTATTAGTGTTAATATATTAATATAACAAATACTTGCATTTGCATATATTTCATATATATATTTCATAAAAATAGGTGAAGAAATATTAGTGACCTTTATCTGCTATACAGTATTTACTTAAACCAGGGAAGACAGGTTAGGAATTGGATATAAAGATGTCAGAAGACACTGAAGAACAATTTAACATCTTATGTCAGTCTTTTGGACCTTGAAAAACAATTCTTTAGCACTGAGCTCAGGTAGTCATTCTGTGTTAAATACCTTTCATTTGTCCCTCCAGATTCATTCTATTGGTCTCTACCCTGAGAGGGAAACTGTAGAGATTACAATAGGTGCCTAGTGGGCTTTATAAAGGAGAAGTCAGCATATTATTCTTCTCTTCTCCCTTGAGGCTCAGCCCCCCACAGAAGGTCACCTGTCAAGTAGCCCTCTCCTCTATACTCTTTCAATTCTTCACTCCTCTCCCTCTTTCCAACTCAATTTTGTCTCTCTCATCAGAGAGAACTCATCCCTGGACCCCTATCTATAGATCATGGCTCCCAACATTTACCCTACAGTTATACACAATACTATTTATTAATTATTCATCAATTACCCATTTTGACTCTGCCATCTATTTTGCCTACCTTCTACTGAAACTCCTACAATGCTGTCTCCTCTTATTAGAGACCTTCAATACAGTCTCACCCACAGAGAGGCCTTTAGTGACAGTGGGGATTCACCCTAATTACATTCACCTTTTGTCTGGTGTTCATGAAGAACAGCAACACACTGGTGAGCAACACAGTGACAACACACTGACAAGAGAGTTGCTTCTAGTTTTCTGTAGTCATCAAAGTGAGTTCTGGCCCCACAAGTACCAGGACACAGGAAATTACACAAAATGCTGAGGATCAGCTGTTTCATAGGAAAGTCAGGAAAACCATGAAAGCAAATTGCCCCTTTCATGCTGGAGGAGACTTACGCTTGAAAGGTGTATTTATGGGGCAGAGCTGATGCTAGCTGGGTCAGGAAATTTGTGGTAAAATTTTAAAAATTTAAAGAAAAATACACAAAAGGAAATTAATCATTTGCATTAGATCCCTATGGATTAAAAATTATGCTTACTACTGTTCACTCCCAGAACTTCCAGAAATATAGCCAAAATGGTTAAAAATCTAAGGAGAATGAGTAGAAAAGAAGATTTTGGCAGGTAAAAGTTTAAAACATATTTTTTGTAAAAGTAAATAGGGAGATATGACAGCTAACGTAGGAGAAATCAGGAAAGAAACAAACTCAAGGACTGTCAAAGGATGATTATTAAGAAAGAAAATCCCCACAGAAACTCAGAACAGCTCAACAGCTAGAGACACCACAGAACCTGTAATGCTGGATCTGTCTTCAGACTCAAAACAGGAGGGTGAAAATCTTTTTAAAGCTTTCATGTTTCCTTCCCCATTTCAGGTAGTGGGAAACTATTATTACTCATGCCCAGAGGAGACTCAAGGAAAAGGTAAGAGTAACTGCCAGATTGAAGACAGGGGGATTAAATGAAAGTCAGCATACTGAGTGACGATAGATAGCGCAGGTTCCTTTTTCCTACCAACTTACAGAATGGAAATGGGGTGATTCACTGCAAGAGAGACTAAATTGCCTCAGAGAAATGAAATTTTGGAAACAAACTGTTCAATGATTGCTCACCTCTCAGTGAAGCCCAGAAGGTGACAGCACTATCTTTGCACAGATTCTAATCACTTTATAGAGGCTCACTCTTTAATATCAATGGCCCATCAGTGGTAAGCAAGCACTGAACGGAAATCTCTGACATGAAATAGATAAATATAAACAACATGAGAAATTTGGAGGAAACAGATATAACAGAGAGACCAAAGAAAAATATTTTTAAAAAACTTTGTAAAACATCTGAGAAGATTCCTCTATGAAACAAGACCAGAATGTTGCTATTAAAAAAAAATAGAATGAATGGTGATAAAATAGATCTTAGAATTTAACATTAATAATTTACACAAAATGTCAACAGAAGAGGTAGAGGAAACAGATCACAAAGTGGCAAAAGGACAGTAAGATGAATAACAGAATAACAAAGATAAAATAATTAGAGAGCCAGTTCAGGAGACCTAATATCCAGATAAATAAAATTCCACACATTGGAAAGACAGGAAATTATTTGAAAATGTTGGTTTCCCAGGATTAAGAAACTTCCGCATGAAAAGGGCCACCAAGATCAGTTTTATGGACATATAACCCGGTTGTTACTTAGGAACTTGTTCTTAAAAGTTCATCTTTGGCTTAGTTCTCTGTTGTCACTATCTTAAAATTCTCAATAATTTTTTTTAAAGATTTATTTATTTATGCATACAAGCTGGGTGTAGGCCAGAGGTGTGGGGTGGTGAGAGGATTCACCAGAGACAGGATGAGGAGCACAACAGACAGATCTACTGAAGTACACTGCTGAGGGGAGCAGCGGGAGAGGCAGGAGAGGTCTGTTGCACCACGTGGGAATCTCCCTGACCGGGTATTGAACTCGTGCTTCAGTGGCTCCGGACAGCTTCATAGTGTTGCACTTAACCCGTTGTGCCACCAGGGAGGCCCTCTTAATAATTTTTTAATAAAAGATTTCATAATTCATTTTTCAATGGGCCCTATACATTATGTGGCTGGTCCTGGAGCTGACTTAGAATTCTATATTCAGTCAAACTATTGATCAACTTAAAAAAAAGAAGAAAGGCATTTTCAAATACTGGAGTTCAAAACATTTGATTGTCCTTGCACTCTTTGTCAGGAAGCCCCCAGGGGATGCATTTGACCAAAACAAGAATATAACAGGAAACCTAATAGTGGTAAGTAGAGAAGGGAAGTCTAAAAATAAGAGATATTTGCCCATTGAAGAAATTAGCTACTATAGATTAAAGGAGGAGTGCAGAGGAAAGGAAGTACAAGAGAAGTCTATGGGGGAAAAAAAGGAACTGATAGAATGCGTGGAACTTCATTTTAACAGATCAATTGAGCATTCATAAATTTACATATGTGTGTATATGAATTCAATAACTATGAAAGCAAGGAAAAAGAAAAAAAAACATACAAGATAGAAAACAATCATTTGATGAAGATTGTTCTATTGACAAGTGAATATTTCCAAATCACATTGCAAAAAAACACTAATGACTTTAAACAAAATAAAGTACAATATAACCTTTTGAGAAAAATGAGGGCAAGGAAGTTGATGAAGTTAATAGATCAGAACTATTTCCTCTATTAATTATAATGAATGTCAATTGATAGGGTCTAAAATTGGTAGATCAAGAAATAGTAAAAGCACATTATTTGAAAATATGCCAAAGAAGGAAGAACTAAAATTTAATAAAGAAAGGAGATTATTTGCTTCCCGGAAATTGACTGCTCTTTTTTGGTTATAGAATTTTAATGACATAATTTGCTATGAATGTAGAATGCTCAGTTTATTGCTCACAAGACAAGTGACTTAGAACTCAGATCCTTTACTTGGTAGTTTTGGAATCACTACCCATGACAAATTTAAATGACTAAAAAATAACAAGATGTCAAAACACATCTTGACTTGGAAGCAAAGAGACTTTGAAAGGTACACAGTATTTCAACCATGAGCTGATGACAATGTTGAAGTCCATTTGATTTAGGCTAATTTAGAAATATAATACAGATAAGGGAAAAATAATCCACTGACAATTATACACCTGTTCATTTCATGTTCTATGTTCATGTACTAAACTGAAAGCAGCCACATATATTTCTGATATGAGGTGGACACATAAAAGGAAATATATTTTATGTGAAAAAGAGAAAGGAAGACATGGGGAAATAGTATAAAATATGAGTATTGTGAACTACATGAATTAATTAACACATATTTTGCAAAATCAGAAAGGGGGAAAGTACGTCGAGGAAGGCCGCAAAAGTCAAACTAAAGGTTGCTTTAGAAAGAATGAAAGTGAGTAGACAATAGGTGGGGTGAGTAAGGGACCCCATGAAACTGGGATACTTCTGAAGCAATAAGGGTCTAAAAAGCAGCAGTCCATTACTATATTTTCTAAGTAAAGCAATCTCAGTGCTAGTTCCACCAAAAATAACAAAGCAATGTTTAAAAGTGGGCTTGGGACATTTACTCTTAATTAATGCAGTACCATGTACCAACAGGCTTTAAAAATACACTAGCAGTGAAGGAAAATCATTTAAAAATAGATTTAAAAAAAATGCATACAAAAAATAAAACTATGGAAAGAAAAGCTAACATGGAATTTTTCCAATTATAATAGATTACACAACATAAGTAAACCTAATAAGAAGAAATATTTCCAAGATAGATACTACCCAAATCCTATCAGAGAGCCACAAAATAAAGCAGTCCTTCTGTTGCTCTTGATTCTCAGATAGGAAAATCAAAATCAATTAAAGGGGCATTTTGACAGATTGACACTTCCGTGGTGATACAATTTTATGGCATAATAAGCAACTGAATTAAGTCAAATTAATTGGTTGAGAAAATGGCTTTAATTGTGAAGGTTGTTTTATGTATCAGAAAAATTGTTTTAGCCTTCTAATTTTAATGATCCTCTCCCTCACCTTTCTCACCCTCTTTCCCTTTTTTGCTCTCCCCTCCCCCCATGTATATGTGAATACCCTGGATTTCAAGATTCCACAAAAATTGGATGACAATTTCTTCTACAAATTCTACAGAATTTCTTCTTCCTCTATAGAAGTGTCGCTTTTATTTACACAATCTTTCACGATCATTAGAAATAATTCTTTCTTTATGAGCGCTTAAGAATATTATATTGACATTAGTAACTTCGAGACTGCATCGAGTACCAAATTTAGTATAGCCTGACAATAGGAACAAAAAAAGGAAGAAAGAAATACTCCCGAATGAATTATATCTGGTCTAACTAGGAAAACAAAACAACTCTGAAACTTTAAAAATGAATCCCCTTAGGGCCTCCCTGATGGCGCAGTGGTTGAGCGCTGCGCTGTGGAGCTGTCGGCAGCGCACTATGCGAGTTCGATGCCCAGCAGGGGAGAATCCCACATGGTGCTGCAGACCTCTCCTGCCTTGCTCGCTGCGCCCCTCAGCAGTGTATTTCTGATCTGCCTGTTCTGCTCCCCACTCTGTCTCTGGTGAACCCTCTCGCCGCCCCACGCCTCTGGCCTGTACCCCAGCTTGTATAAATAAATCTTTAAAAAAAAATGAATCCCCTTAAATAAACAACCGTAGGAAGTTTTTGTAGGGTCAAAGAGAAAGGGTCCACAGTTCCCAAGAGATTTGGGGGTTCCCATAGAAGAGAGGAGCACCAATGGGCCTGTTTAGGGACATCTAGAGTCACAGAAAAGACACAATTGATGCAAGAAAGGGCTGAGGAGAAAGAAATATACTGTTGTTTTTTCCTACTTCCTTACCTATCCTGCAATATCATGAAAGTATCTTCTATCAGTTAAATTCAGCCAGATGCCAGCTAACACAGATATAGTGACACAGAGCAGAACATGGATAGGACACAGATCTAAGGGCTAATAGCCTCTGAACAATAATGCACAGTATCCAGAAAGTGTCAAAAAATAGATTTGAAAATAAGGCAGAAATATGGGTGTCATGTTCTCTTTGTCCTATTGGAGCAAAGGCCAACTAAGGGTTATCTAAAGGAATGTATTTATTTCACCTCACTGTTTGCTATTGCTGGAAGGACCAAGATTTAGTGAAGCCACTTGTTCATTGTACTTGTAGATTTTTATCTGGTGGGACAAAAAGCCTAACAAGTTTATGGCCTTGGTAGGCATTAGCCAGTTATGCATTTAACCTTGATCTTAACAGAACATTATCTATGTATACCTAGTTCCTTAAATACTTTTCTGAATTGGTACTAACTTCTTATTGACTTCCTCATTAATAATGAAATAAATAAAAACTTACCATGTGTTCAATTTGTATTTACATGACTCGTGATTTAACTTTTTTGAAGAGCATATTTTAACAAAAGGATTATAAAATTTTGTGTAATTTTCCCCAACACCCTCAGCATGCATAATAATAACTAATGTGGCTAATTTCAAAGAAAGAGAATATAAGATATATAAAAGTAATGGCCAGAAATTTATTTTCTTCCTTTCTTCATTCCATTCCCTTTGTTTCTTTTAGGGGAAATAATAAAGCTATGATTCTTATGAATTCCCAGAATCTTGATGAAAAATCAATAAAAAATATCCCTAGAAAGGATGTTCCAAATATCAACTCATTTGGGGAAAAAAAAAATCCTCCTAGCAGATCCATACAGCAGTGCTATACTCATCTATTTGAATTTTTGACAATTAAAATATATAGATTAAACATTGAGCCTGTCCCAGGAGCCCAGCATAATCTTACTGCATATGCACAGGAAGAATGTTCCACTTACTCTTCCTTCTCTTATTTGCTCCTAAACAAGGCAAGTAATTCAGTAAGAGGGATTTCTGATTTTAAACATGAAATGAACTGCTAAGCAATAAGAAAACTCCCCTAGGCCAAATTTCCCCATAATTTGTTTTTAGGGAATTCTAAGTAGTCTGGACTTTCTTGCTAACGGGTTGTCGCATGCTAGAATGACACCCCATATTAGGTGCTTTTCTGTAAATTCCTCCAACTCAATTGAGGTAAGGCAGTCCCCTCTGGATTGAAATGCATGGCTACTGAATTTCCAGACATTTAAGGTGGAATTAAACTGCTCTCTGGGCAATAATATGGTGTGAAATACTATCAAAAAGCTGTTTCTATAGAGTGGTTCACAAAATCAATAAGGATTCTTATTTAACTCTCTGCTGTCTCTGTGATGTGTCAACAAGTCCCACCCTTACTTACAGTCTATTCAAAGTTAATAAATTCACAGAATTAGACATCACGTCCATGTGCTCTGCTAAATATTTACCATTTGTGATATGACCAAGGGACATGATGACTTCTTGGAAGATCAAGATTTCTTCATAAAACATCTTTAATATAATTATTAAACAGGACAATTTATTGAGAAAATCTAAAATTCTTAACCCATCTTTTCATTGCTACAAAGATTCCAACTCATATCAAGACAAAGTTTAATGTAGAAATGGACATGGCTAAGGATATGACTTAAGGGGCTTAAACAATTGAGGTAAGTCTTTTCAAGTTCTAAGTTTCCAGTAATAATTTTATGAATTCCCAATGATTTGGGGGGATAGATGACCCAGGTCATCATCTTTTGACATTATTCTCCCATATCTTTAGCCCTAGACACTGAACCAAAGTCTTCAATTATATTTATTATAACCTAGGATAGAGAGGTTTAGCATTAAAATAGAGTCTTCAAGACATAGTGATCAGTAAAGTTATCCTATCAATGGGATTTATTAATTACTTGAATTCTTTAGCAGTTATGCATACTTTAGATCTTGGGTATATGCTAAGTGGAGACATTATTTATGGACATTGCTTCTACATCACAACATACTTGTCAAAGCAAAAAATCATGCTGACCCAAATGTAACAACTGACTTAAAAGTCAGTACTTCTTGACAATGGCTCAGCCTGTAAATCAACCCCATTCTCTATAGCAGGTAAGCAATGGTTAATTTAGGGGAGGGAGAGAACAAGTCGGTAGAATTTACCAACACAAGAAGGCTTGAAGGTTTTTTTTTTTTTTTTTAATTTTAGTTTTTTAAGTAGACCAAACAGTTTAGATAGATATGAGCAGAGTGGTAAAAATAAGCATTAATGTGAAAATAAAGTTGAAATTCTAAGGTTCACCTTAATTTTTTTTTCCCAACTCAGACCTATTTTGGCAAATAATAGAGACTTTTATAGTTTCTTTGGAGCTCTTAATAAATTTTCTTCTATTAAACAATAACCAGCACATAGTGAAAATACGGCATATAGGCAGGATTTACAAAAAAGCATATTTTTATTTTTAGCCATTTTTACTATATATCTCTCTGTTTCTTACATATAATTATTACACAGTCAATGTTCACTGTAATTAGACAGTGAGCACATTTTCAACAAGCGTGTATGTAGTAGGAGAAAAAAAAAAGAATGCCATTCTGGAATTCTTAGCAAGCTCAACCCAAATCATTGTAATATACAGGAACTAAGAAATCATAGCATCACCACAGAATCAAAGGGGTTCCTAAAATGTGTAATAAGATAAATAGGCTATTTTATCTTTGGTTCCACATTTACATAATGCTCATGATGCTTTGGACTTAACAGCTATACCTGGTTTTCAGTTCCCAGAATAATCTCACGGTATAAAAATTGGATCCATCTTATATGCTTTGAGCTAGAGAGCAATAGCCAGGTGTCAAAGATGAAAGACTCACTTGCTATCAGAATTTATTAGGGTGGGTTCGCTGAGGAGCAGGCAACCAATCAAAATACAGGTAGTTTTAGCTGCTGGAAAAAGAAAACTTCCTTGCAAACAGTACATTCATGAATGCGAATTTCAAAAATCCTGTTTTCTTCTTCCCACAGTGAGTTCACTTGGAAGATGATGAATCCTGCTTTCCCAACCTTTAGCCTATGGGGCTTCAAATTTATAGCATCTATTTTAAGGAGGTAGATGAGAATGTCTATTTCTTACAAGTCTAACTGATAATCTAACCTTATCCCAAATTCCCAATATCGGTTTATACTACACTTAAATTAATCAATAATCATTGTTTACATTTTTATGGTCATGCATATAATGCTCATTATATGGTCAAAGAGCATATGAAGAATACATTTTCATTTGTGGATTTAAAAAAAAAATCCTGAGGATATTAAGTGCCTCATTTTTTACTACCATTATTTTTTCTATGTCTGTGCTAAGGTTTTCCCCAGATCCCACCTACATCAGCCAAATATCTATCAGTAATTTCCTTTTATTCTGGGGACAGTCTTGAGGTTCTTTATCTTCTGGCTCCAATCTAGATTAAGTTCCTTTACAAATCTGAAGTACAGTTGTTACCCTCAGGCCTCCCTTGACCACACTCCCTTAGGGTCTAGATCTTCTCTTTCTGGATTCCACAGCTTCCTCTTTTCCAAACTCTTTCTCTTCCTGAAAAGAGGATATTCTTCTAATTTTCCAAGACAACATTGATTCTCTGAATGCTAAAATTGTTTATTCTTCCTTCCCATTTGGTAGATAACTTGACTGAGTAATCTAGATTAACAACCATTTTCTCTCAAGCTTTGAAAGCTTTGCTTATTTTCTTCTGCTAAGCAGAGTATTAGGCTTTTACCTTTCTGCTCTGATAGTCACCATTATTCCTCCTATTTGGATATTTCAAAAATTCATTAAAATATCCTATTCTCTATGCCCTCTACTGCTCTTTGATTTTGTGGGTTTATAAAGTTTATTTTTCTATTATAATTTTAGGAGTATCACAACTGGGAAACATGCATGTGACAATCTACCACCTTCATTCCAAATAAGAATTTTCTTTTCTTGCCATGTACTAAATCAGCAAAGAGATGATAATGTGGTACAGCTCAGGTAAAACTTTTTGATGAAGTACCTAAATATTTGAACAAACCTATAATAATGAAGCCAGAAAATTAATAGGTAATGTAAATAAGCATCACCTGTTATTGGAAAAATTAGAGTATTTTTCACAAGTAGGAGTAAACTTTCTGGGGCATAAAGAATGACTGCGAAACACAGAATAAAGAATTATAGGTGAAAATCCATGTGGATAAGGAGGGAGAATTTTGATCTAGAAACTAGAAACTCAGTCTCTTGCCTTAATGCAATTCTATAGTTTTTCCACTTCATTACTCCCATCCACCTCCATGACACTGTAACTATAAAGGGCTCAGAGACACATTCTAAGAGAGTCTATGTACTCTAAAATGTATGAGTCACTTTCAATTGTTAATTTTAGCATTAAGTTTTTGTCTTCATCAACTACTTTAGCATTTTCTTTTGAAGGTGTGATACTTTCTCAAGCTCTATAATACAGATGTTGGTTTTCTACTCTTAGGTTTTAAAATGTCCCATGGGAGGCGGGGGGATCTCTAAAGAATGTAATAATGAGCTTAATGGTATTTAAAAGAACATTTCCTTAAAAAAAATAAAAGCCTGTGGAACAAATAGTCATGCAACTTTTTAAAATAATACAAATAAAATAGCTATGTAACATCAAGAAACATATTTGAATGCTAACCACATGGACTAAAAGACTCGATCTAGAGTCCAATAAGCCACTGTCCCATGAAAGAGCCAGATGTTGAGCAGCTGCTGCTGCTGCTATGAAATGGAAAATAAATGTACTCAGTGTACAATATATTTACCATGTGCTTTTACAACCAGAAAAACACTGAAGAAATCAATGGAGTATGACAAAAGTTAGTATGTCCAAATGAGATGGTAAAATGTTATTAAATTTTAAAGCGACCTCTGTTAATGAGTGCTTAGATAGCTGTGCACTCAATCTGATTTACCATGTCAATATTGGCTGGAAGGGGAAGATATATTTTAATGCTGTGAACAAGCAATAATCACTTCAACTTCTAAGATTACAGCCGGTGTTCTATATTTTATATATATATGTGTATATATATATAAAATTTTATATATATATACTTTTATTATAGATAATATTATAATATAATATAATATAATATTATATATATACATATAATTTTATTATATTATTAAAAATTAGCCAAATATTCTAATTTAATAATATTTAATATTGAAGATAGCTATTAAATTTCACAGAAATAAACCTTAGACTAAAATTGGGAAGAAAAGAAGCCAATATATTGTTGATATTGATAACTGTGTATGTTTATAATTTACCACATAGATTATTTCCACTCACATCATGAGTAGAGAAAACACATTTACCACTGTTATGGTGTCTGCATGGGATATAAGAGGCTTTGGGGAAGATCAATGGAAAAAATGGCAGGAACAATCTTGGCAACTTCATGGAACTTCAGCAACTAAGTTTCATTATCTTAGAACCCTCTCCTTCCTTCAAAACCCCCATGAACCTGCTGAGTTTCTGTTATCTGGAACAATGGCACATTCAATGCAGGGATGCTGTTGTTGCAAAGAGAATGTTAACACCACTTAGTTTTATCTTGAAACTGTAATAGGCCCATCCAATTAATTCTGATCATTCTTTTCATGCCAAGCTAGAAATAACACTAAGATTTTGTTTAGCAAATACCTTCAATATTGATCAATGCCAATAAGCAACAGGAAAGAAATATTTTCTCCTTATAACCTTAACATTTTCACTATTGACTTTTGATGTAATCGTTAGTCAGGATTCATAAATGATAGCAAAGTAAAAAATACTAGACATTTGTTGAGTTTTGCTATGAAGTTTTACACACATGCAGATACTTTTTAGCTGAGTGGTGGCCTTCATGAAATTATATACAATACAAACTCTCAGATCTGAGAAAATGACAAAAATAGGACTCCTTTCTTATAAATTACTGAATGAATTTTTTTATTATTTATTTCTCAAGTGTTTTCATTTTAAATCTTTTCAACAGTTAACTCAGAATAAGTGATGAGAGACTATTAGTTGAATGAGGAAAACCAATGAAGTTTTTCTGGAAGGGAACAAATGATATATCCATTCAAAATAAAATAGATCATTTCTAAAAACAAGAGTATTGACCCCAAAAGAAAAGACACAGAGGTGGATCAACATAACTTAGCATTTTTGACAAATATCTAGAGATTATCAAGTCAAAGTCAGATAGGGGGAAATGCTTTTGATTAAATTAGTGGTTAGCTAGGACTCCATGGCAACACACCCACACTTGTGAAAAGCATCATGTCTCTTAAAAGATTGTATATTATCAAACTCTATTTTAACATCTCATTTTAAGGATGGTACAATTCATCAATGATACTTGAGAAATAATATTGAGACAGGAAGGGGAAGGGATAGGAATCAAGGACAGAAGTTTTGCAAGAATTTGGTTGTTTCTATGGGCTGGCAAGCAAGGGGTTAAAACCTTGATACCTCTAGGCTGCCTTAAATTTCCTTGGCTCATTGTTTTTTGGTTGTGGGTTTTGTTTTTATTTTTAACATTTCTGAACAATCTTCCCACAATTTATCAAGTTGGCTGCTATGGGGCAAAGGGGATTTAAAAGCCCCAGAAGAAAAAGGGAGTCACAGACCTTGAGACCAGCCAGGCTCAGCCTGGAGCAGCAGGCACACGGTCTTCACAAGATGTTCACCTTGAACATGGTCATGAGCCCAGCACGACCACTGGGCTACAGCTGATGAGTGCCCACGAGCAGCAACAATAATGGGCTTTACCCAAGTCCACTCTCCTTGCTTTCTCAATCAATAAAGCTTAGTTCCTTTGTTCTCAAACCCCTATGTAAACCCCTAACCTTAGTACCTTCTGAGTATCTTTCATGCCCAGGGAGGTCTGCCCAGAGCACTCTCCTCTTGCTTTTTCCCGAAGCAATAAATCCTGAGCTCTTGCCTGCCTTCATGAGTCTCTTTGGTGTCCTCTTTTCAGTCTTGCCCAGAGGGTTTCAAGAGCCCACTTCTTGACCTGGGAGTGGGACCCCTTGATTCTTCCCTCTGACCCCTGGCGAGTGGAGCAGTGGGTAGGGGCTGGTACACTGTTGGCATATCCACCTGTTTTGTGGGAGAAGATGATCAGGCTGAGGGCTCACAGGCCCACTCCTTTGTCCAGGGACAATATGACTCAGGATTACTAGGGCATTAGAAGCACAAAGAGATGGTTCTATAATAATAAAAATTACTAGAATAAAAAAACATGGACTTTTGGGCCTCCCTCGTGTCGCAAGGGGTTAAGACTCAGCACTAGGAAGCTACCTGCAGCCACTGCAAAATGAGTACCATCCCAGCCAGGGAGATTCCCACATAGTGCAGTAGAACTCTCCTGTCTCACCCGCTGCTCCCCTCAGCAGTGTATTTTAGTGGATCTGCCTGTTCTGTTCCCCACTCTGTTTCTGGTGGATCCTCTCACTACCCCCCACCCCCTGCACCTCTGGCCTACACCCCAGTTCTTGTATGCATAAATAAATTTACAGGAAAAAAAACAACAAACACATGGACTTTTTTTCTATCAGGTTCAAGTGAATTAGGTCCCAATGTTTAAGCAGCTAGTGATGTGTTAGTCCTAAATTGGCCTATTGCAGGAAAGGAACATGAGGTTGGGAGTTCAACAGGCAGTAAGAGAAGACAACGGCTTAAACTGAAGAACACAGGCACATGCTAATGTCAAGAAGGATTAGGCCCTGTTGATTTCAGATTTTAGTTTGAGGATTTAGGTCTGATTTTAGTTTGAGGATTTAGGTTCTTACACTACATGAAAGATTTTAGGAAACAGTCAAGATAAAAATCGCTTTTGGTAGGTTTATTTGACTTAATTCATAGAGAGATTTTTAAATCCAAAATCACATTTGTATTTCTAAGCAAATAGCTGCATAAGAGGACTTTACTGACTGACACATCACCAAGAATTTAATTTGATGACTGAGAATTAAAATACAAAATTAGCACATAAAATCAAATCATGTAAATACACAAATTTTAAGAATCATTGGTTAATTTGCTATTATCAGCATCTGCTACAATGAACATAAAATATATTTAGGAGGATAAATATATGAATGGAATTTCATTATAATGTTATTAATTAACAGAAATACATATTACAAATTGAAGCAACTTAAAGGGGACACAGAAATTATTCAGAAAAAAATTAAAAAACAGATTTCTCTCATCTACCTATATATAATAGAAAATACAAATATGATGCTTATTTTTAAATAAAGACAATATAAAATCTTCTCTGCTAGATTTTAATCTTTCCTTTATACAAGGTAGAACCTTGCCTGTCATAATTTTTCCATGTTTTAAGATTAAACTGAACTTATTAACTCTATCTTTGTTTCTCTCATTTTATTCCTAGTTACAGCATCACTGGCAAATGGTCTTAAGATAAAGGGAAACTGGAAAACATTCAGCTGAATACATAATTTCATAAATGTAAATTAAACTTCCCACCAAGAGATTTGGAAATTATTAAACATTATATTTTATTTTGAATGTTGAACATACTAGCTACTTGCTTTATTAAAAAAAAAAAAACTTACCCACAGGATACACATAAACATAGCAGTATATGCATATTTTATATACTTTTTGCCCTCTAACTTTTGGTATTAATGTAAAATAAAAGTAATAAGATAATCAGAAATTAAGATGACAATTTTAGAATATTGTAGACAAAAAGTACTAATAAATTTCATGTCTGGAAGTCCAGTAAGGAAATTGAATAAACAGTTACATTTGAGGAAATACACTGAAGAAATAATTGCAGAAAATATTCTTAATGTTAAATGTTAAAATATCCACTTTCGAATTCTGCTTTCTCTTGAAACTGGAAAACTAAACAAAGGATAGTTTTTGATTAGACAAGAGATATAAATATTAAAACACAGGAAGTGATGTCTATCCCTAGTTTCAATATTTATACACATGTTTATTTAGCTTGTTCTGGCTCTTGTTTTGCTACTGCTTCTTTGTCTCTGTGTCCTACTATATGAAGCTGACTCTGCGCTCCAAATATTTTGAGGGACTCTGAGAAATAATTCCCAAAATATCATTAATTTTGCTGTCTTTCCAGAAATCCCAATCATTAGGGAATTCAAAGAGTATGTTTTTAGGCAAACATATTCCTTACTAAGAAGAAGAAAAACATTTCCAGATTTAGCCCCCATTATCCCTATATCTATATGATTAATTTATGCAACTTTCTAATACTTAAACAAAAAGAAAACGCCAAGAATAAGGGTAATAGGATAGGCAAATACTGATGTTGTAACTGGATGGAAGGTAATGAGGTAGCAAAATGAGAGAAGGAAGCAAGCATTGTAATCTCTAGTAATTACCTAAGGAAATAATATCTTCAGGAATTATCTAGGACCAAAGAATCATAAGAAGTCAAGACAGTCAGAAGCACTAAGATAAGGAAGTGTAGGATGACAGAAAGATTATGAATCCAGGATCAGATGCTGGAGTTCTAGTCCTTATTTCCCTAAATGGCCAATTTCTCTGAACGTATCTGATTCATTGGCAAACGAAAAATCTTAAGTGAAATAAATTACTATTTAAAAAATCCTTTTAAAGTCTGAAATTCTGAAACTTGATTTTATAATATCTAACATAACCTCCAATTGTAATATTCTACATTCTGCTTAAACATCAATGCGATAGGAAAAGTCATGAAGTAGCAAAATAAGAAGGGAAGCTATCATAGTGGCGCATAGAGATCTCAGAAGCAAGTGTCTGCAACTCCTTATAGATGACAGGTCTGCACTGATGCTACATTGGTGCTATCGAAGAGATCAAGTTTCACAAAAACAAGTTGTACTGACCCTCTCTGTGTCTCACACACACAAAAGCTAACACTATAGGACTAGGCTGGAGCACTAAGGGTATCTTGGTGGTGGGTGTGGCATGGCAGCCTACACCTGAAGGGGGTGACCATGTACTTCTATATGATATACAAAATTGTAAGTCATTGTTACCTCAATTTAAAGTAATTTAGAGGGCCTCCCTGGTGGCACAATGGGTTAAGCACAGCACTGTGGAGCTGTCGCGGCTGTGGCAGAGTTCAAAGCCCGGCCGGCCGAAGGATTCCCACATGGAGCAGCAGGCCTCTCCTGTCTCGCCCGCTGCTCCCCTTAGCAGTGTATTTCAGTCAATGTGCCCGTTCTGCTCCCCACTCTGTCTCTGGTAACCCTCTCACCTCCCCACACCTCTGGCCTGCACCCCAGCTTGTATGCAAAAATAAATAAATCTTTTTAAAAAAAAATAAAAGTAGTTTAAAAAAAGAAAATGACAGAAACATATAGGTAGATCTCTGGATTTGGCCATGAAGGTAATTCTAGGCTGATTTGTCAGAATCCATGTCTCACACTCAGGCAAGATGTGCCACATCAGAATGATAGAGCAAACATAGAAGGATGTCTTAGTAAATGTTATTATTCAATATTAGGTGAGCATGACCACAAGAATGCAAAACACTTTTTTTGGCAGTCATTTTTCAGTAGTCTATAACAGAGCCACCACATTGTTAGCTGCAAATCATATTTGTACTGTGTATAGTGGTTATCCTTGATAGTTTTCTGACTTCAGCAAAATAACAACCTCTTTAAACCTTACTTATTTAAGTTCATAGTTGTAATAAAGTGTTCATATACTTTACAGACTGATACATCAGCAATTCTCAGCAACTATAAACTGCTATGATTTTAGTTTTATAAACATTTTATTGAAGAGGAAGCAAAATAAAACTGTCTATAATAACTCAAACTAGGATTATATTAAAAATATTAAAATTAAAACTGTCTTTCATTTTTTATTTGACTTTTTTTGTAATTCTATGGTTTTGTTCTAACTTTTAAATAGCATGTTATGAATTTGTTCTACCTTTGCAGTAAGATTTCCTGATACAGCTCTTGTATAATTAATACATGCTGTCAAGAAAATTTTCAGGATTTGTTTTTGACTAAAAAATATAAAATACATTATGAGAAAGGAGTATAATTTACAACTTTTAGACTATCATTAGAAGATAGTGATTCGGCAATGATACTGTTACTTTCAATATTTTAGTCCAATAGCTTATATTTTTCTCCCCTCACGTAGTGCTAAAATTATCTAATAACATTTTTAAAGCAAATAGTGATTTTAATTAATCAGTATAATTATAGTACACAACTTCCAAGTACATTGTGACAGTATGAATAATGCAGCATAAATAAATATGTGATAGATAAATGTAAATTAATCAGTGAAAATTCATCTGGACTCATTAATGCAAATTTTTCAAAATAACTTCATCTAACAAAGTAATTTTTTCATTTAATTTTGGTTTTATATTAGAATAGAACTCTAATGTTTCCATGTCATGCCATTTTATACTTTAATAATAATGACATTAATAACTCATCAGTAGACTTTAATAATTTATAATTTCTTTTATGTATTTGAACTCATTTAAACATGAAGTGTGTGTGATAGGTAGATATTAACAATGATGCTTACACATTCTATTTTAAAGGAAAGTCCCAAGTATCTTCTATAGGATATATGACTCTTAGGTAGTCATATTTAATATCATATGATCAGCGTCTTTTGGCATCAACTGACTGGACAAAAGGTAAGCAGGAGCATCCAGAGAAATTTCAAAATGGAGATTTTTAGGCCTTGCCTGGGAATACTGAATCATAACCTTCAAGGATATGACTGTTGCTTAGTTTCAGAATTCTTAGTGAATTCCCCAATATCATTATGATAATCATCCAGACTAAAGAACAAAATATCTACTTGAAAAGGCACTACTTTAAAATTTTTCAGATTTTCTCCTTCTTAAATCTTATTTAGTAAGATTTATTTATCTTCAAACTAAAATCAGAGCTAAAACACACACACACACACAATCTATATAAAAAGAAAGGAGAAAAATGTGATCTAACATTATTGAAAAAGTACTATAAAAATGCAGAATCCTGGATGCTCACTAATGATTCCTTATAAGGAAAAGAAATGGAATTCTCTGGTCACATTTTATGCAGTGTGTTATGCATTAGCAAGAAAGTCACTATAGTCTACTTATACAGACATGTCTTAAGACTTAATTAGCTTCAAGTCATGAAATCAGACAAGACACAAAAATCTGAGTTTACAACTAGTTGAATATTTTAAGCAAGATAATGCTTTCAAGGTTTCAACTTCAATAGCAGTCAGTATACAAAAACTAAAAATACACTATGGTGAGCCAAAATAAAACTATATATGACGCACTAGAGTTCATGGAAAGAGGCCAAAAACAACTAACTAAAAGTATCCTGCCTTCACTTGAGTTTTGGGATGGCCTTTCATCACACATACAGACTCTCTAGACTGCTGTGTTTCAATTCCACAAAGTAGATTTTCATCACCATTTCTTAGTCTTGAAACTTCTAAACATATAGGGAGAAGAAGGAAAAATCAAGACACAATATGCTTACTTGGAAGACGGGTGCACTGAAGAAAGCAAACACTTTTGATTTTACAAGTATGTGCATGTGTGGGTGTGTGAGTGGTTAGCCCTGGGGATCCCTTCCCATATCTGCCTGTCCTTTTCCAAAGGACATACAGTGAGTGGCCCAGAATCTCTTGTGCAAGACAAATGAGACCACGTAATGAAGAGGACACTCAACTTCAAGAAAGGAACACCTGTGTAATACTGTGACTTACAAGAAATACATATTTGATCTTTGTCTACGATTCCTGTCTCACAGATCCTAAAATCCATGGAATTTCTTAAATTATAATAGCAAGGGGAGCATCTTTGTTATATTTGGTCTCTTATTCTCAGTTCCTGAAATCACTTTGGAGGCATAAAGGTGAAATGTATGTTTATTATTCATAACAAGTCCCTTTCAACCACAACTGAGTTTATTTTAAAACTGAGTTTATTTTAATGAGGTGACTTTTGGAAATGCCCTAAAGATGGAGGTCTGTTGCCAGGAAACTACCCATGAATAGAGAGTTGAACTTTTAGTCCCATCCTCTGATTTGAGAGGAGGTTCAATCTCCAGTGGTGAATGGTGTAATCAATCATGCCTAAGTAATGAAGCCTCTATAAAAACCAAAAAGGATGGCTTTTAGACAGCTTTCAAGTTGGTTAACTATAACGCTTCCACACGCCACAGCACTGGACCCCAAACTGCACAGGGACAGAAGCTTTTTGTTTGAGACTCCTCCCCGAGTACCCCTTCATCAGGCAATTAAGTCACATTGTTTGTAGTAAACTAGTAGTATCATAATTAAACTGATTTTCTGAGTTCTGTCAGCCACCTTAAAAAATTAATCTAATGCAAAGAGGGGGTATGGGAACCTCTGATTTATGATCATTTGATCAAAAGGATAGCTAACAACCTGGACTTGAAATAGGCAACTAAAATAAAAGTCAATCTTAAGGCACTGGGCCCTCAGCATGTGGAATTTGATGATATCTCTGTGTAAATATTGTTAAAATTGTGTTGAACTGTAGAACACCCAGCTGGTCTTGGAGAATTGCTTGGTGGTGTGAGGATAAATCTACACGTATTGTCATAAGAGTCAAAATTGCCTTTGAAGGCTCTAAAATCTGTATGATTATGATAATCATCCAGACTGAGGAACAAAATATCTACTTTTAAAGGAACATGAAAGTTTTCAGATTTCCTCCTTATAAAATCTTATTACTAAATGGCAAACATTCACACACAAAGAGAGAAGAAAAATTTATATTCTGCCACAGTCTTGGCTAATTTTAAAGTAACTATTGACTGTCCCTCGGGATATGAAACTATTACCTCTTGCATAAAGCTTCCACTGTCCTTTATTATTTGTTTTGATTGCTTCCACTAATGGAAAAAGATCGTACTTATCTTCCTTTCCTCCATCTTCCTCCCACTCATATAAGAACACTGTCTCTGCTTGGTAAACTCTATTTCCTGGGTGTAGAAAAGATAATTTTTTTTAATTCTTAGGACAGTAATAAAGAGAAGTTTTGTGCATTATATTGGATTAGCAATCAGTTTTTTATATGCCACTTATAAGTGTAAAACAGACAACATTCTCTGAGGACAAACGTGAAAGAAAGAGCTCAATGGAGGGTCACCAGAATAGAAGTCAGAGAGTCCATGCTCTTGTTTCCATTACACCATGTGTAGATCCTGGGATATTACGCCAATGGCTTACAGAAGATCTATCAGTGTAAGCCCATATTTAAATAGACCTTTTCATTTTTAATGCTTGCCTCCCCCACTTCTAATAATCAGCAGCTAAATTTCTTTACTAGAGACTTTCTCTGGATACCAGTCAGTGCCCACTCTGCTATTCCTGTCTCTAAAGCAGCATCAACCAGTAATGGACAATAATGGCTCATATAGTGATACTCCATCTCCCTTACCCTTTACATGGTATTTCTCCAAGAAGAATGTTACACACTGTTCCCTAGAGTTCCTCAGTAAGCTGTAGCTGCCCACAGTGGTGACTTATATGATAATGTATTCTTCCTGCTATTACTTCCCCACTTTCATACCAGCATTTCTAAGGATCAGCTGGTCCACTTATGGGGAAGCAAAAAAAAGGACAGCATTTTGCTCTATTATAAAGCAGACATTGAGGATAACCTAATGGAATTGGATTCTTCTTGCCAGCTAGATGACAAGAAGAATTCCACTGCTAACTGCAACTGCAGTGGTGATAATCCTTGGTGTGCTATGACACTGCAATTATAAGCTCACTTGTGAAGAACTGGTATAAAATACAAATGGAAGAAGATATTTGTGCTTAGCATTTGAGAGCTATGGGAGCAGAGGTGATTTTAGGAATTACGGAGTTGGATGATTATTAAGTCCTATTGCAGTGCTGAAAGAAAGAAAATGACAATGTTAGTTGAATTCAGTCTCAACTCAGGGGTACGGGTAGGGAGGAGGGTATGAAAGTCAGAAAATCTTCCTGGCAGCCCTTAAATAGATATTTGTCTCCTATAACTAGAGGAATATGTTGTAAATAAATCTCAGGATCTTCTTGTGACAATAGATAAAACACAGAATTGGACAGACTTTTATGCTAAAGTAAGACCCTCTAAAGAAAGGAATATGACATGGAACGTGGGAACAGATGTGTGGGTGGATGCACTTAGTAATGCCAAACATCCAAATTCCCTTGAACCGAACAAAGGTGTCGCACTTTCCTTGCTAAAAGATAGCAGGCTGCCCTTCCCTGGGGACTATGCAAAGCCCTCATCTGAAGCTGATGAGTCATGAGCTGATATGGCTAGAGAAATGCAATTTCTTTTATAAGAGGAGATGGATTATTCACCAGAAGATCTGTGTAGGATCTTGATATTATGTACCAAAAAAAACTGGGACACCTATACAAGAACTGGTCTTGAGGATAATGGAATATGAAGACTAAAATATAAGTAGAATAAAAGGTTGGATACACAAACATGTGCGTGCACCCATGTGCACACACACACGCACACACACACTCATTCAGAAAGGGATCACGATTAGGTGAACAGAAGGCTGACAGTTGCTGCTATAATAGGAACTTATAATCTATCATCTAGTTTCCAGACAGACCCAGTTTTAGACCTCTAAATTGGGAAATTTGGAAAGTTTGGTCCCTTTGTAGAAGACCTTGCAACACCACAGCAAGAATATTGAGTAGCAACTCCCCATTATATCCCCCCGGTACAGGGTTCCTGTGCTTGGAAGAAACTGCATCTTTTACATCATGTTGGATACTAAGGGACCTTAAATGCCATCATGGATTGACAGTTATATGGTTCATAGATATCAGATAATAAATGGAATCCTGGCTCTAAGCCTATCTCACATTGAATCCACACTGTGTATGAACACAAACTGATTATTTCCCCAGTCCCTGAAAGTAGAATCTGATATACATAATTACTAACTGGCACAACTCTTGAATTGATTTCCTAATTTTTGCAGTAAGTACCATTATGGTAGAAAAAACCAAGTACAAATCCTTAAAATTGTTCCATTTCTTCTATTCAAATATGTAAATCTAAAGCAGTATAACATTGGAAGAGGAACAGTGGAAATCAGGGACACATTGAAGACTTAAAGGTACCGAGATAATCATCTCCATTCTATCAATATTCATCATTCTGACCCTGCACAAACAGGCAAGAAGATGGCAGATGAAAGTCAACCAACTACAATCTTAATTAAATAATAGCTCCACTGTAGCTACTGAGCTAAATGTGTTATCTTGTTTAGAGCAGACTGATAAAGGCTTTGATATATGGTATACAGCTATTAAATCGGTAAGTATTTTCTTTTCAATGTCCATTAAAAGAGTAAATCAGAAGCAGCTCAGATTCATGCTCCAGGACTGTTAGTTCTTTGGCTCTTTCTATATACACAATATAGTATGAAGATGCAGTTTCTCCCAAGTACAGGATCCCTGCACTGGGGGGATAGAAAGGGGAATTGCTATTGAATATTCATGCTGTGGTGTTGCAGGATCTTCTACAAAGGGACCCCAAAATTTATCATCATGAGACACATATTATAAATGATAGGGTCCATTTTATAGCAAAAGAAGATGACAAGAAGTAAATGACTATGAGGAATTATTCATTTTACATTATAAGTTGCATTACTCCAAATCTGTTGGTTTGATAGAATGTTGGATTTGTCTATTAAAGGCACAAATAAACCATTAATTTCCAGGTGACACTGCTACTCTTAGGAATTGTAGCACTCATCTTTAAAGGCCAGTGGCTATTGTATGGTGCTGTGTCTCTTACAGTTGGAATACATGGTTCTGAGAACAAGCTCAAACTAGAAGTGGCACCTACTTTCGCTTCCCGTCACCCATTGATGGATTTATGCTTTCCATACTCAATGTTTAACTCTCTGTTTATAAAATATGGAATTCAGGGTGTAGAGTAAAGGGATGCTTTTAAAAGAGGATATTGTGTTCTAAAAAAGCTTTATTTGTATAGAGACTGCTAATCAGATTGCTCAGGATTTACAGAATTATAGAGTCTCTGAACTCTGCTCTAAATTATTTCTAACTTTTTTTTTCATGATCTAAAATACTACATTGTGTTCTTCTATATTTAGAAAGTTTTCCAGATCACAAGAATCAACATCTCTATGAAGAGATTTAAAAGTTTATAAAAATCACACATAATCTAAAGGTATTGCTCAATTTTTATATTTTAGAGTTAGTCCTCTAATAATAAAAAAATGTATTTTGAATAACTTGAGCTATCTTTGCAAGTGTTTATTTTTGAACATTTAGGATGGAGGCATTGATAGTTACATTGAAAATACAATTTGAAGAATAATGTCCACAGGGTTAATTATTCCTTTCCCCCCAAAATCAGGACTTTTTGACAACACTATTTCACACAAGTTTAATACATACAGCCTAAATCAGAACAAAATTGCTCCCAGTTTAGAATATTCAGGAAGAAGTACCATATGTAACATATTTAATAGCTTAAAAGTATTAAAAGGTTGTTGTTTAAAATCCAGTTCTATAGTTGAGTATCAGTATAAAAGAAATTGCTTAACTTTAATAAAAATGGATGTTTATTCAAATCATCACTTTCAAATTGCTAAAACTAAATTAAATATTGAAGTGCCAAATACATTGTTAAATATCATTAATAAAGAACCTGAAATGTAAGTTCAAATTATTGAGTCTAAAAAGCAAATATCATTTTAGTAATTAATGTGAATTAATTAAATGCCTATGCCTATCATCTTTCCTCCCCTTTAATTTTTAACAGACTATTTAAAAGGATAAAATTACATATAATGATTTAGAAATTAACATAATTATCTATGGAACAGAAGAATAATTATAATAAAGGATGAAATTTGAGCTGTCCTTCAGAAGAAATTTGAAATAAATTTGGTCAAGTACCAAGAAGGTTTTTAAAACTTTAAACAATACCAATAATACAGATGTGTTTACTGATAGTAGAAACATATAATTAGAATTGCTGTTTCCTCCTTCCATATACCCATAGCTCAACAAAATTTTCATGTTCATCCAATCACATGTCTACATCTTTTTTCACATACAAAATATTATATTACAAAAACATTAAAATTTATGAAACAACCCAAATAATTTATTTATTCAATTAGTGGCAAAATGTGTTTTTTCCCAAAAGCTATCAAGTACAGTGTATAACTCATAAAACTCTATTAGAATTTATTAAAATTGAGCTTAGTGCTATAACTTATCCACAAAGCATATGCACATGTGGAGAAATCTGCCATGCTTGCTTTTCCTTTTTTAACTGAAAGTGTTTTCTTTGTACTTATTTGTATAATTTATCATAAATATTAGATAAACTTCTGTTAGTGTATGACAGAGGCATTAATCTTATTTTTACAAAAAAAAGGGACAAAGAGGCTCACATGAGGGAAAACGCAGGTAGTAAATTAGTCTAGTCATAAATCCCAGATTTTTTTTTATGGCAAAAAATTGGGTATGATTCTATGTTTATTTAACATTCATTTTGCTAGTAATTCTGAAAAGCGACAAGAATGATGAACTGTCCCTTTACTAATTTATATGATCATGTATTCACTTCAAATGCTATAAAATCAGGTATAGAAAAATCAGTATTTTATGTTTTTATTCTGATTTTGTTAAATAGCATAAATAACATTGAACATAGCAACATTATTATAATTCCATTATTATGAGTAGTCACAATGAAAGATAACTTACTGCTCTTAAACCTAACCAAAATGTTAATTATTTCCATTTCTAGTAATGAAATGTGGGCTTAGAGAGTGAAAAGACAAACATGTACCCAAAGCAATTGGAGAAAGGTTAGAGGATCAATTTTTCTACAACTATCCTCAAATGTTATAAAGCATTTACTGTATTATGTTTGGTGTAATATGATCAGAAAATATCAAAGATGAGAAAGTAGAAGTTTCGTCAATTTGTATAACAAATCAGTCATTTCAGTTAAAAAACTTATTGGAAGAATGAGCAGTTGTTTGAAAGTTGAGAAGAGTGAATTGGAGAAAAACTTATTTTGCATACATGTGCAGTCAGGCAAAAAAATATGCTTGAAAACACCTTTGGAGAAAATATCAAAACGATAATTTTAAGAATGCTTCTCACATAGAGATATGGCGAAATGAAATAACTACAGATGATGGATGTGAGTAGAACAAGAAGGGTGGAAAAATTGTTGTGTAACTCAATAAAATAGTTAAAATTGGATTTAAAGGCATTTAGAATGCAATTTACAAAGAAAGAAGGGGGAACGCCAGTGTAATGAAGAAAATGGGCTTTAAAATTGATAACTGGCCAACAGCCCCAAGGAGAGAAAGAGAGCAATGGAGGCAGAACAAAGTAAGAGTCCTGATGAAAAAAGGAAAATACAGATAATGCAAAAATGAAATCTGCAGAAAGAAGAAACAAAATAGGACTTGATTTCATTCTGCAGTAACACTCTATCATTCTACATTTCAATATTATTTGTGCACATTATTGTTAATTTATTAGCATATATGGTAATCCTATATCCTTAGCCACAACATAGCAGAATTGCAAAGAGGAGTTTTCGAAGAAATCCCGTGGTTTTATTTCCTCTAATAATATTGACATCTTATTGATATAATAATATTGATATCTCCTTAAAGAGGAAAAAGACAAAGGACATAGCTACTCCTCTGGGGGGTGTAGAAGGAATAATACAAAAGTAATGGAAAAAACTTCAAACTTTTCAGGGAAAGTCATTGAACAAGAAAAATAATTTCTCAAGTATAGAAACATTTTTTTCCAGATTGATACAAAATATGTCATATACTCATTTATACCTTTATAAGCCTTGATAGACACTCAGTATATTATCTTGTTCCATTTTCAGAATTAGTATAGGAAAGTATCATCATAGTTCACAAAACCATCTTTGGCTACTTAAGCCCCCAACAATATAAACCCCATAGTCTTACAGTTTGCCCTGGTCTAGTTTCTCCATACTCCTTAACAAATTTTACCAGCTTCCAATATGCAAACAGACTCCTCAACCTCTATGACAACATATCTAGTCTTTGCATGTCTATACCTGTGGCAGACACACTACTATGTCCTCACCAAACTCATTTTCCTTCCTCCTGGGGAAAAAAGCTTAAACTACACCTTCCAGGATGTTTTGCAGATAAATGAGGCCATGTTACTATGGACTGTCGACCAAATACAGGAGATGATATGCACAACTTCAATGTCTGTTTTCTAAAATCTCCCACTCAATCTTCTGCAAGTGCTCTCCTTCCTTGTCTTCCTTCCCTGATACAGAGGATATAGTGGAGGATTCCAAGCACCTAGATGCTCTAGGACTTGGGTACCTGCATTACCCCTTGCAAAACTGCCTCCTAAATATTGGACTACCAAGTAAGCAAGAAAGATACTATTACTATGACAAGTTACTAAGATTTGTAGTTACTGTTAGAGCAGCATTTCTGCTGTAATATTTTAATTTCATTCTTTTCACCTCTTCAGATAGAAACCCTGTTTTTCAATCAAGTTCAAGTTTACTTGTTCCAGGAAAACTGGAAGCTGTTTTCACACATGTGATCTGTAAATATTTTCTCCCCATCCACTGCAGCTTTTCATTTTCTTAATAGCCTCTTTCAAAGTTCTGTGTTTTTTTTTTTTAAGTTTTGATGATGTACAATTTATCCTTTTTTTGTAGGTTGTATATTTTCTATCAGATCTAAGAATATTTGCCTAATTCAAAATCACTAAGCTCTTGTATACTTTCTTCTAGATATTTTATAGTTTCAGATTTTACATTTAGGTTTATGATCCATTTTCAGATACTTTTGCATATTGTATAAAGTTTTAATAGAAATTTATTTTATTTTTTGTATACATTGATATCCAATTTTGGGGAACATCACTTATTGGAAAGGCTATTATTTTTTTTTAAGATTTATTGAATTTTTTGTCATTTTTTTTAAAGATTTATTTATTTTTTTTTATTTATACATACAAGTTGGGGTACAGGCCAGAGGCGTGGGGCAGCGAGAGGGTTCACCAGAGACAGAGCGGGTAGCAGAACAGGCAGATCAGAAATACACTGCTGAGGGGAGCAGCAGGCAAGGCAGGAGAGGTCTGCTGCGCCATGTGGGATTCTCCCCGGCCGGGCGTCGAACTTGTGTCGCCGCTGCCAACAGCTCCACAGCGCAGCGCTTAACCGCTGCACCACCGGGTAGGCCCCTGGAAAGGCTATTATTTTGTCAATGAATTGTCTTTGTATCTGTGTAACAAAGGTCAATTTTTCATGTATATGTGGACAATGTATGAATTCTATCCTATTCTTTTTTATTTTTCTGCCTAGCACCAATACCACCCTTACAGTATACAGGCTATACTGTAGCTTAGAATAAGTTCTGAAACCAGGTAGTATTAGTCACCCAAATTTATTGTTCTTTTGTAAAATTGCTTTGGCTCCTGTACATTCTTTAAATTCCCAGTGAAATTTAAGATGAATTATTTATTATCTATTAAAATAGGTTCCTAGTATTATGACTGGGATTATATTAAGTCTATAAAACAATTTTGGGTGACCCAAACAGTTTTCTGATCCACAAACATGACATATCCCAAACATGGTGTACTACTGCATTTATTGATGAGTTCTCTGATTTCTTTCTACTATGTTTTACAATTTGTAATGTATTGTCCTTATATACCATTTATTAGTTTTACCCTGTTTTATAATTTTTTTTGCTATTCTAAATATTATATATCCTACCATCTTGTTAACCACATTTATTAGTTTTAGGGTTCTTATACAATAACTCATCAGAGTTACTATACAGATGATTATGTGTTTGCAAATAACATTTACTTCTTACATAGCAATCTAGATATTTTTTTCTTGTTGGACTTGCTAGTTTCTAGTGCCAGTTTCTGATTAGAAACTGAGAGCGAATATGTTTATCTTGTTGTATTTGGCATTTTATTTTCTTTTTAAGTATGACTGCTTTTGTATACTTTCATGCTTCACCTGTATTTATCTTTATTGATGGACTTATTGGAAATTGGTAGAAAACCTATGATTTCTACTATGAATGTCTAATAGTTAACACTGTTTTATTAATTGACTGATTATATATACATATGTTTTACACATGTAGTAAAAGACTAATAAGTTTTGAAGAGAAGCTATGAAGCAATCTCCTTAAGAAGTTACATCGGTAATTACATATTTAACCAATTATTGAAGACTAACTCATATTTTAAAAACCGTGTATACCTAGTTTTTAAATAAAGTGCCAATAAGGTGAAGCCACTTGAAACTCATATATCGTAGGATACAAGGTAGTACTATGGAATCACTGTGGAAGATATTTCAGCACTTTCTTATGAAGTAAATTGTACAAAGCCCAACTTCAAGGACTGATTCCATGAGAGAGAAAGATCACAGACCTCGGATAACTATTTTCATCAGGAATTTTATAGGACAGACTCTGGAGCACAAGCAAGATATTTTAGTGCCCAGGTTATTATGTATGGCACAGAATAGAGAAGAAAAGTATTTTTCTCACAGTTTCAAGGACTTCCATGTGGTTTCAGCAGAGAGAATTCTGGAAAATGCAGTATTGGGAGCACCAAGAGAGACTTCCTCCCAACAAACACATCACCATTTCCCATGGGGAAACTTTGCATGTAAGAGCCTGGCAAAGTTATCCTCACAAGTGCTTTCACAAGCAGTAAAAACTGACCATCCAAGGACCAGAAGAATCTGAGAATTGCCTGTGAGCTCAGAGGAGACATACTAGTGTTTAAAAGCAATGAGGACTGTACTAGACAGATACATCTGAGAATCATGGTATTATACACAGGTTATCAAGAAACAAAGATGCAATATCCTATTTTCCTAATTCATCCTCATAAACAATAGGATAACTTGATTCTCATAGAAAAGTAAGCTAATGCATATGGTCAAACTGAAAAATAAAATGTTTTATAAACTTGAAATGCATTACTTATACTGAAGTATTAGTTTATATACACTTGCAGTTTTGCAAAGCACATTCATATATTTTTATCATTTGATTAATATATGACTATTAGGCAAACAAACAGGAATTATTATTTCTATTTTACAAAGGAGCGAATTGATATTCAAAGAAGAAGAGTGATTTATTCAAGACTATATTTGGTAAGTGACCAAGATATGACTGGGTCTTTTGCATTCAAATAAAGTTCTTTCCATCTACTAAGTTTATTACTTTTAAAAAATAGGTTTGCAATGCCAATTTTATTAATAGCTAAAGTAAAAAGATTGTGGGAATCTTCACTTTGGGTCAGGGATTGAAAAGAGGATATTAACTGAATCAAGAATGTGAGGTTTATTTTTGTGTTTATAATCTTTTAAATCTGATTTCAATAAATTACAACATATTGTACTTTTGCTTTCAATAGGTCATATATAGACTGCCCACTCTAAATACATAAAAACATTTCAAATTTACCTGAATTTTGTAGTATTGTTTAAAATCAGAGGTAAAACATTGTCACTTCTTTCATTTCTGTACGAGTTGGTTTAGTATTAAGTGAAGAAAATCTGCCAATTTTCTTGGATTATAGTCCTCATTAAAAAAGTGAAAAATTATTTATATCCTTTTGAAAGATATTAAGGATGGATATGTTTTCATTGTTCTTCCTCTGACCAGCCTGTGTTTAAGTTTAAAAGGCTTGTGTTTTGGTTTCATCTTGCTTCCAAATAATAAATTTCTGGTTTGGAATTTAGACAAATTTAGTTATGCAATGCATCTTAATACCCACACTTAGACATATTTTCAAGCCAGTCAGATGTTAACACTCTCATGGATTTATGCCTTACGACACTTACAGTTATATGTGGTCCCAGAGTTAACTTTTAAATACTTATGATTAATTTTTAAGAAAACATGATCTTTGAATACTTTTCACAAAATTTTTAAGGAAAAGTATTATTTGATAAAACCATGAGTCACTGAACTATGACATTCTGAAGAGCATCTTTCCACTCACAATGCTGTCATCACTCACCTGAAAGCACAATTACATCCACATTAACAAACACATATTGAAAACCAACCCTGTGCTACTTATCGTGCATGGCGTGGCAGATGCTGAAGTGAAAACTGCAGCTCTTGGTCTCACAGTCTCAAAATGCAGACAGATAAGTGATCTGATGGATAATCATCATATAGGATCATTAGTGCTGTGTCACAGAAAAGCACAGATTGCTATGGAAAACAACAACGTGTACATATTTCAATTCAGATGAGGTGGAGAATTTCCTGAGGGGATATGTAGGCATTGCCCCTGAAATAAACATTGAAGGCATTATAGGAATTAGGCAGGTGAAGAGCAAATCTCAGATGTAAATAACAATATGTCCCAAGGCTTGGAGGCAGGCAAGAACAAGAAGCCTGGCATAAACTATTCATTAGAAATAAGGGACCTGAGGGTCCCTGTCAGAGATGTGACAGCTAATAATCTTTGGGGGGAGGAAGGGGCAAATGTACGTTTAGCAAGTTTGGAATTTACTCAGGAGTTTTGATAGAGCCAGTGACCAGTTTAAAGAAAGGTGTACCACTCCTGGGCTACTGCAGTGTTGTGGGGGATAACCTAAGAGGGATGAGACTACAGCAGAGAAATTGAGGCTAATTTGTGACCCAACAGAGGAAGACAGTAAGGGGAAGTAGAGGAGCCTGATGCCACCGGATGTGGTGGCGAGAGAAGGAGACATGCTCAGTTTTAGGAAAGCGAGGAGGATCAGCAACAGAGCACCATGATAATGGCCTGGGGAGGGGAGAAGCAGGATGGGCTGAAAGAAATGGCAGTTCACCGGGGGGACCCCCAACATGTGGTGTATATGGGTCATATAAGTTAAACACCCAGCAGGAAACCGGTGCTTGATCAGGGCATGATCAGGGCAGAGATCTGTGATGACACATGCTTGAAATTCACCAGAAGGTAGGTGAAAGGAGGGGCTGGAGTTGAGCCCCAAATCTGCAGATCTGCCAAGTGTTCATAAGTGATTTCAAAACAGGTTTTCGATGCAGATTAACATCTCCAGAAGACTTTATAGCGAGAGAAAGGGAGAGCATTACTGATGAAACCATGAAAACAACAATATGTAAAGGACTGATAAAAGAAGATGAACATTGTAAGAAAGGGAAGAAAACTGCAAGTGAGGAAGCTGAGGGAGAAAGAATCAAGGAAATACATATCAGAATGTTTATACTGCTAGTGTTCCTAAAATTTAGATTCATAGAGAAAACTCTGAAAACTACTGATTAAGTTTGGCAACTGGAGCAAATGAGAATCTTAATGAGACCAGTTATAGTGGACCAATGAAGATCAAAGCCAGTTGCAAAGGGTGGATACTGGACTGTACACAGGGAAGCAGAGACAGTGCATATGGACCAATAAGTTTTATTATGAAGGTAAAGAAGAGTCACTAACCAGTTGGGGACTAAAGATCAGAAGAGGCAGTTTCTTTTTAGTTTTTAATTAATTCTTCAGTATGCTTACTTGTTGGGTGGGAGAAAAGAACTAGAGAGGAGGAAGATAGAAAAAGAACAAAAGTAAGAGGGATAGGGAGAAAAATATAGGCAAAGAAGGGTATGAGATTACCGTATGGCAAATCCACGCACCAGACACCTTAATTCATTAATATTCTTACGTTAATTTATCGACATGATTATCTAATGCTATATGGGGATATGATTGCCTCCAATGTATGAATCGATAAAATAAGACATCAGATGCCCTAGGCTACACACAAAAAAGCACTGTAATTTAAATAAAAGATTTTTAGTTATAATACGTGGTTTTAAAAATTACATGAGTTTCTCAAATTTTTAATATCTCTCTGTCTTTCACAAACATGAAAATCTCACTCCACACTCCCAGCTGATTTACTATGTCACCTCACTATAAATCACTATTAGTATATTTTCGTTAGCCAAGGATTTCACTTCCTATAGTTTATAATATAAATCCCAGTAGCTTGTAGTATAAATTTTTATTTCCAAATATAAAAGTACAATGCCAACTGTGTCTTTTTCAACCGACACACACACGCCACACCAGTCCCCTACTGAAAATCACTGCACACAGCTATCCCCTGGCCTAACCTGTCCTAACACTGCTTCATGAAGAGAAATGGTTCCTGCTGTTTGCCATTTTTAGTATCTTCCATTTTGAAAGATTGACAATATTATAAACATAATTCTATAGAATCCATAAACAGGTTTTCACAGAAAGTGATGTTGATAAGCAGTAGGAAATCTCTTTCCCAGAAAATCAAAAGCTGCAGAAGTAACATGCTAGTTTAACATTCCCCCTGGAGCAATCATCTGAGACCCATGTGACAACCATATGAATGAAAAGGATTCACCCACAGGACCAAGGCTGCTGCCAAATGCTCACTGCAGTGCCATAGGCACTCCAGGGGAAACACACTACCTTTGCATTGACATGATGATTCTCCATGGCTTCTAATATTTTATAGCACACTTGTGGTCCTAATTTTCTTTGGTGCCATTCTCAATTCCATTCTATATGACATGGGCTCTTTTGTACTCCCTTCATCTTCATAAGATTTTAAAAGACTATTCAGCCCACATTTATTTCAATATGTCTTAGCATTATCAGTATGAATTACTCATTATCCTATCTTTTAGTCACTCTTCCCATGAACATACAAATGCAAACTGCCTTAGAAAGTGAATATTTTCTTTTCACTCATCACCCCCTCTCTCATTTTACTATTCATGCCTTTATGTTCTGAAAGTACAAGGTTATTTCTCATCATGTACTGATCTTACCATTTTAGTAATTTTTGGTTTTGCCAAAAATAAAATCATGCATTATGTCTTTCACCCCAAGTCAAAATAATTCCTTTTTTGTTTCTGTAAGGAGATCTGCTGGTTCAAAATCCCAATAGAATTCTATGGAGTTAAAAGAAAAACTTGCAACAGCTAATCTTTTCATAATCTAAACATATTCTACCATGTCTTTATTGATATTATTAAAAATTTATCACGACCTTAATGATAAAAATCTTAGTTATCAAAGGAGACATTTTCAAAAGGTTCTACAATAAATTAATCCTTAATCTTAGTTTAACCTTTTCTTTTCTGGGCTTAATTTAATCAACAAAGTTGAAAAGTCTCACCATGGTACTACTCTTAAATCTATTCATATTTAGCAGTAATTATATCTACTCCTATGCCTTTTTATCAAATAAATGTTGCTTATACAATTAGCATGAAATGTATGAAAATGTTGATGGCATTACATAGACTTTGTTTACACAAGTGGCAACCAACCTTGGATAATTTTCCCAAGCAGATTTTCTTATGATTCAAAGGAAATGAAAATGAGAAATATGCTTCAACCCTCTTCCTTCTCTTAGCTGAGTCATCCCAAGCTGTACAGCTGTTCTTCAGCATCTGCAGAATGACTTCAGCTCCTGCTGACAAGCACAGCAAACCACCAAGGAACACACACACAAAAAATGTAGTTCCACTGAAAATTGCCATATCAAAATGAATAAATACAATGCACATGGGATTATTTTCTTCGATGTCAGACCCTAGGTTTCTGAACATTTTTTTCAGTCTCTACTGGTTGAGGGCTATGTCAAATCAAGAAGCAGCTCTGTACTTGCAAATTTCTTTCTTCTTTAGAAGAATATTTATACTATACTATTGGCCTCAATTCTCTTAGTGTACTTAACTGGTAAGGACACTCAATGCCTTTCATCCACCAAGATGTATAAGTTAAAGCAAACTTTAAGATAGATGAGATGTCATGGCTCATAGTGAAGACTGCCCAGATATAGTAACTATTTAATTAATAAATATCAAAGTCAGGCATGAAATTTGGAATTATACTGAAATTAGTGATGATATAAGCTGTGTAAGAAAACCCTAGTCTGTTCTTCATCTATGTCTCTTTCTCCTGTGTGTCTCTGTTACTTTTATACTACCACTCACACAGAACACTTCTGGTCACCAAATCCATGTCTTTTTTTTTTCCCCCCCCAGGGCCAAAGTAATTCTCTGTGATACCAGCTCAATGACATATCATTCAATTCAATTCTAACACTATCTATTATTGGTAAGTGTCAGATCCCACAGGTTAAGGGCTCAGTCCTACAGGATTGCTTCCATCCTACTCAGACACCAATTGCAGGCAGTAGCTTCTAAGGTTCCTCACAATTTATAACAAACTTGGCTACGAGCCATGGACCCCACAATCCCTAGCTAGAGTTCTAGTAATCTGTTAGAGGCCTCAGAGGATTCAGGGAAACAATTACTTATGTTCACCAGTTTTATTAAAGGATATGTAAAGAATACAGATGAACAGTCAGATGAAGAGATACATAGGATGAGGTTGGTGAGGGTTGTGACACAGGAGTTTCTGTCCTAGTGGAATTGTGGTTAATCACTCACAAGTGTGGATGTGTCAGTTAACCCAAAGTCCTCTAAAATCCCTTCAACCAGGCTTTTATTATGGCTTCCTTAAATAAGCATGATCAATTATTGACTCCATATCTAGCCTCTCTGCCCTCTCTGAAGGAGAGGGAGGAAGAAAATTTCAAATTATAATCATGGCTTGGACTTTCTGGTAACTAGGAGCCACCTAGGAGCCCACTCATTCCCCTCAGCAGAACAACAATGACAAAAAATTCCTAGTATTCTTATCACTTAGGAAATTATAAGAATTTTAGGAGATTTTGCTGGAACCAGGAGGAGAGTCCAATACATATATTTTCACAACTCACATAAGCTCAATATAGGAGGCTCCTGTCTATTTTATTTGTTATTATATACCAAAAGTTGACGATATGCCGGGTCAATTTAGTTTGTTGTCTGTATAGATGCAGGCAAGTGTGAACTCAGGCAGTGGTGGATAAATTTATAATATGTCAGATACTCTGTGAGGTCTTGAGATATAAGGTTTCTGTCTTCCACATTGACCAGGAAGAAATTGGCAGGAGAAAGTTTGAGAGAAAAATACAACTTTACACAGGTTTTAAAAATAATTAAAATAACTACTAGTTTAAAAAACTATGTTGAGGGCCTCTTTGGTAGTGCAAGGGGTTAAGTCTCAGCACTATTAAGCTATTGCAGCCACAGCAGCACGAGTTCGATGCCTGGCCAGGAAGCATCCCACATATTGCAGCAAACCTTTCCTGCCTAAACCACTGCTCCCTTCAGCAGTGTATTTCAGTAGATCTGTCTGTTCTGCTCCACACTCATCCTCCCCCTCCAACACCTCTGGCCAACACCCCAGTCCTTGTATGCATAAATAAATAAATCTTTTTAAACAAACTTATAAAAAATAAATTTAAAAGTATGTTGAAAACCCAAAGAAGAAAGAATAGCAATAGTTTCTGGAATCAAAGAAAGGTTTTTAATTTTTTGTTACCTCAGTAAATAGATGCTACTAATTATAAGCAGGAATTTATTCTTCTAGGGACTCAATAAAACTAGCTTTTAAAAAATTAACTATTACACTGGTCAACAAATTTTTACAAAAGTCACATTACCGAAATAAAATTAGTCATTTCCTATCAATTTGTATGTGCTCAACACGAATATGACAGTCAAATTCTAATTTTGGCCCTAGTTTTATTGGTAATCTGCAATAAATTGATGTTTATATCACAAAATGCATGCCAATAGTAATAGGCCAATGGTTAATACCTGTACAAAAATCAAGTCATAGACTACTTCTTAGATGTCTCCAATTGTCTCTTGTACAGCTGTTCAGGAATAGAATAGATGGAAGACAGTTTCCATTGTGTAACAGCACAGCCTGAAGACTCAGTTTCGAAGAGTCTAGAAATAGTCTCCATTCTTGTAGGTCATGAGTGATCTCTAAGGCATTCATCAGGCCCTCAATATCAGAACAGAATACCAGAGTACTTTCCTTTCTGAAGAAAGGCTCCAACTGCTGGTGGCACTTTCGATAGAAAGTAATTGTGACATCTGCTTCGAGAAGATTCCATTGTTGGAGTCTTGATCCTAGCAATTCTGCCTTGTTCTTGGATAAATCCAAATCACGAACCAGGTCATTGAGTTCTTCCTGTGTTAGTGTATGTGGGGTTGATGATGCACCACAGTGAAAAATCTGGATCACTGCTTGCTGATGGAACAGAAGAACAGATCGGTTCCCCCTTGTCTTCACCAGATGAATCAAGAGAATATTCTGCTGGAGGTTCTGGAATAGGAAGTCCCTCACCATGTGGAACTGGTCTCAGTGCAGACGGAATGTTTGGCTAGACTATTCTCGACTTCTTTTGCTTCGTTATTCCACTGGAAAGAGGAGGAACCAAGCAAAAGTCACAGTCTTTTATGGTTGCTTTTTTTTTTTTAAGGTTGCTTGGCTCTCTCCACACCATGGGGACTGCAAATGGCATTGATGGTCTTTTGCCATTTATCCACTGTGAAAGCTGTGTTGTCCATGGAGCCCAGCAGATATGTGGGGCCCAAGGCTTGTCTTGGTCACCAACATTGCATCCGAAGTCAAGATGATAAGCCTTCTTCACTTGAGAAGTGATACTTTTCTTCTGGTTGGCAAATGTCACTTCCCCACAAGTAGAGCAGAAATTGTCCACACTATTAATGTGTGCGTTTTCGAGGCATTACTGTTCTGTATTGTGCCTAGATGGATAAAATAATAACAGTTCTATGGAACAGTAGCTTCAACTGTCTTGCACAAAGTCTGAAATATTTTCAATGCTCGACCTTTCTGGCAGGGCTTTATGTAGTGCACTGTTGACGTCAGCTTACTTGAGCAGCCGCCTGGCAGTAGTATTGCATTGCATCAGAAAAGGATGCAATCAACTCTGGATGATGTGTGCATGATGGTATTATGCAATGTGATGCAATATTACATCACTCTAGGCTGATTTAGGATGTTGTTGCAGTCCTACTGGATAATTTTACGTGGTGAAACATGAAATGAATCATATGAAATATCTTCAAAACAACAGCTAATAAAAACATTTCTCAGGGTTATATTCATGTTCAGCACACCAGGATACTACAGATTAGACCTTTTTTAAGTCAGTAATGATCTCACTGTTCACTAGTGTTATTACTAGTATCAAATCACATTTCCTATTTTCCTCACTAACTTCAATTGAACAACTGTCAAATAAATTACTTACTACAAAAGACATGCTAAATATAAACCTACACATATTGCTTGACACTGTGCTAATAGCAGATTTGCTATACTGATTTTATGACTCCTTTGTCTCTGTAGGATCTAATCTCTAATCCTGAACCCAAAATATCATACATGTAAATAATTACATATCCATAATATATTTTATCTATATCACTAGCAGGTATATAATCTGTAATCATTACTTTAAAAATCAACTTATTTTTTCAAACATCTTGTTTGTTTTTTTCACAATATAGGATTTCTCTATCAGGTGCGGTCACCATATTTTTTGCACCACCAACTTCCACCAAGCTCTTTCCTTCCCCTATTTCCTTCTTTCTCCCTTTCCTTCCCCATCTTCCCCTCTCTGTCTCCTCCTTAGTGTCTCAGATCTATGGTCTGCTTTCAAGGGTCAGTCTTAGTTTGTCTTAACATTTACACATCTAGTATCTTGCAATAGGTTCTATTAAAATGCTTGGAAGAAAATAAATCTGCTTTCAATGAGAAGTAAATAAAAATAAACAAACTAGCAGTTAGGGCAAATGACTACGTATGACTTCTGTATGACTATTAATTTAAAACAGATAGATGTTTTACATATTGAATGATATATAAAACCAAATGGTCATTAAAAACAGCAGTAAAGGCATTTTCTAGTAAGAGCATTTACTAATGCCCTCTGACTGGATTCCAGTTCATGAGATCACAGCTAGAATTCCTGAGCTCTCCTGTAGTTCCAACTGGCACATTTCTTGACTTCTTGCTTATTTCTCTGTGAAGGGACATAGTGTCCCATTCTTAATTATTCACATACTCTCCCCAAGGCAATATGTTGGTGCAAGCCTGAAGATTTTAGTTACAAGTCAACATGTGACTATAAAAATTACTCTCCTGCCCACATCTTAGCATACATACACAGAAAAATATTTTTAGGAGTGCTAGCTTGTATATTAATTCTTTAATTCATTCACACAAAATTATTGCGTTTCTATTAGATATCAAGTATTGTATTAATAATGGGTATTAGTTAGATCAATATAGAGAAGGAAAAAAATGTGGTCTTTGTCCTACAATACAGATATACAATTAAAGAGAAAATGCATAAAGAGGTCTTTAATACTTCAATAGTTTTTCTTTCATTTTACTGCATTACTGAAAATATGTTGGACTTTACAGTTGTCTTTCTAATTACTCCCCTGGGATTTGATTCTGGGAAGATTCTCTGGCATTCCCTCAGAAAGAATCTTGAGCTTAAAACTGTGGAGGGCTATTCTTTGCCTCTACACTCTTTAACAGGTCTCTCTTAATTTGCATGATTCGTGTATTTGAGCTTAAATTTTCAGCTGAAGGAAGCTGTGAGAATCCAAGAACCAATTTACAAGCCACTAAGCTAGAAAACCTTTTAAGTTCTCTTTCTGCTTCACCATTCAAGAGTTCTAGAAAACACTACTTTACTCGGGCTTTATAATTTTTAATAACACTTTTTAGAAGAAAAGCTTGCTGGTGTGTCACTAATCACTGAAATGAAAGCTGCCAGGTCACATTGACTTTAAATCCCTCCTGGCCACTTGTATCCTATGTGTTCTTGGGCAACTGAGGTTTTCTTCCTAAACCAGTCTTCTCTTTCATAAAGGGAGATGAGAGTCAATTCTACATCACTAGGGTTAAATTCAATCTGATATAGAAATGTCTTAGTATGGGCACATAGTATACTACAGAATCAGTTCCAGATTTCACAGTTTCCTGGATATTAGAAACTGAATTCATTTCTTATGATGCAGATTCTCTGCTACACAAGTAAAAAACTAAGTGATTCACCAATAGTTTTCATTTTCCCCTTGATGGAATTTTCATCTGAGACACTGAGAATATTAATTTAGTGAAAACATTTGTAGAATACTCCAGTAAAGTAAGTGAAAATATATTCTTTTAAAAATATATCTTTATTTTAGGAAGGAAATAGTAAAGTAGATAAATTAAATGGCTTCTCAGAAATCAATAAATAAGTTTTAGGCCAGAAATCAAATCAAAGGCTGCATGTCATGAAAATATCATAACTGCATGTGTTAGTAAAAATTTTAACTACATTTACTTCCTACAAAATGAATTCTATTGAATGCCCAAGAATACTTAAAAATCTGGGTATTATGTAGAATAAAGATATTGTTACCTTTTCTAAGACCCACAAAAAGCTGTTAGTTTTTTCTGAGTTATTACGAAATTAAGCAAATGTTATTTTAACCCGATGAGCTTTAGCAAACAAGTCTAAAATGAATAGCTTTGTGAAAGCTTTCTGATTTGTTTCAAGTTAAAACAGCAGAGAATAAGTGCACTCCAAGGAGCTATACATAAGTAAAGGGCAGAAAAACCCACCCAGTTTCTGTCTTCTCTGTGACCAATTTAAAATATTCATTCATTGTCTATGTTCATTAATATAGCTTATGATTTCATGGGGGAGAGAAGAGCACACTCCCATTCTCCCCACCGCCCCCCAACAGGAAAATAGCTATTTCTCTTTGGTACATATTCAGTCACAAGAAATAACTAAAGTAATGAACATTTTTCTAAAAGAGAAAGATAGGGACAATTAGAAAGTTTAACATAGGCTGGGGCCAGGCCAAGAGAAATACAAAAAAAGAATTTAAAAAAATATCTCTATCACTGCCCTAATGTCTAGCAGTTGGAGCTAAAAATTTCTTACAACTTTATGGAGGGAAAGAGGAATTCTTAAGTGGCTGTCAGAGGAGGCCTAGAAAAAAAATCCATCTCCAGTTAGAGCACCGCTGGTATATTCTTTGACTGGGGAGCTAGTTCTGACTGCCATGAGTCAGCAGGGCCAGGAAGCCCCCATGGATGACCAGGAGGATTATGTTGCAATTGAAACAAATCAGGAGCTCTGAGAGTGGCCCTGGGAGTTGCTCTACTTCTTCCAGCAGTGAGCAGCTACATCAACTTCCAGGGATTCTGCCAGGAGTCTCTCATCCTGGCCAGGGAGGCCAGCGTGTACACCCCAGCCCCCCCTCACTCTATGCAACAGCTACAGTGCATACCATTGCCTAGATTTCTTGGCGGATTTTTGGAGCAGCAAGCAAAATGTTTTTAATAGAGCTTAGATTTTCTCACTGGGCCAGAGTCCACCAGAGACTCACTACAGTCACTAGAGAAGATATCCCTGTTTTGAGACACTGTAGGAGAGTAGATATTAGAGCTATAAATATTGGTGGTGCTATTAATTTTTACTGTGCATTTTACTCCTAGAGAATGAAGTCTGGAAAAAATATCCTTTACAAACTTATATGTTTTATTTCATTTGAACCTCTCAATATTACTTTGAGGGAGATAGGAAAGAAATATTATTTCAGTTTTATTGAGAAGGAGCTAACACTTAAGTTTCACATTTGAGAGGCTAGGAAACAGGAAGCAGAGTCTATCCAACTATAATTCCCTCACCAGAATCTTGACTGCTTCATATTAATCCAGTGAAACTCCCATTTTGGGATTGTGCATATGAGACACTCAAAGTGTACAATTTTAGGTATAATTTTAAATTATAATTATACTGAATATGAACATTATATACATAAAATAATTTAAATGTTTAAATTTAGGGGATCTCAAAATATAGCATCTTACTTTTCTTAATTACCTGTATGTGAAAATTAAAAAAACAAATGGAAATCAGAGGCCTCCTCTATAATCTTAAAATATTTAAGACTTTCTAACCAAATACCAAGCACTCCATCATTCCACTTAATGTCAAGCATATTCTATTTTAAAGGTCAAATTTATTATGACCATTACATTTTTGCTTAAAGTTCCCAAGTCTACAAGGGAACAAAACCACTGTTTGTATGGGTAACTGCTGACGCAGGACTGCTCACTCCACGTCTACACACCCTTGTGATATCTCTTGACACCTGTCCTATTTTCAGCATGAGTGGTTTGCCCTCTCCACCCTCTGTCTTCTGTATGGTTGACTGCCCTCGACGTAAGACCAAGTCAGCTGAGGTTAGTCACTCAGAAGAAGTCAGCTGCTCAGCAATGGGCAGTAGATTCATCAAACATAGGAGTGTTTATTTTGTGTCTGTTGCTTTCACAGAGGTTATCACAACAAACTCTGAGTTGGTACTACTAAAGCTCAGAAAGCTTTAACGACTTCTCTCAGGTCATGGAACTAGTCATCACTGAGATTCGGTTCAAGCTTTGGATATCAGATTCATATACAATATTTCTTGCTAAAATTTTAAAGGATGAAGGTACATTTGGTAAGTCAACAGGAGCAAAAGTATAATAAATGCAGGTTATGTCGAGCAATTATAAATAAGAATATATGTCTGAAGTATGACAGTAACTGACAAATTTAGACTCTGCAGTTAGTAATGGATTTACTTAGCGAACCCAGACACCAAATGTGATTGAAAAGTATATAGTACACCTTACTATATATCATATACAAAAACCATTGCAAAATGGATCACAGGGTACTGAAGTGCAAAAACTACAAAAATTAGAAGAAAACACAATGGAAAATCTTCATGAACTCGGATTTGCCAATGATCCGATATGGATCATTGGATCCATGGATATGACACTCAAAGCATAAGCAACAGCAGAAAAAAGTATTAAAGACTTTCTAAAAATTAAAAAGCTTTTTTCAATATCAATACAATAAAAGACAATTCACAGAATGGGAGAAAATATTTGCAGATGTAAATCTGAGATGGGATAATATCGAGAATATATAAAGAACTTCTACAACTCAGTAACAACCACCAAACCCAAACAACCTAACTGAAAAATGGGCAAAGGTCTTATATAGACAATTCTACAAAGTTATACACATCACCAAAAAGCACATGAAAAGATACTCAACATCACTAACCATTAGGAAAATGTAAATCTAAACCACAGTGAGATATCATTTCATACCAATTAGGATGGTTAGTATTAAAAAAAAAAGAAAATAAATGTTGGCAAGAATGTGGAGAAATTGGAAACCTTATGCATTGCTGGCGGGAATGTAAAACTGTGCAGCTGCTATGCAATTACTCAAAAAAACCCAAAACCAGAGAATTACCATATGATCCAGCAATTTTACTTCTAGGTATATACCCAAGAGAGCTGAAAACAGGAACTTGAAGGGATATTTGTATGCCAGTGTTCACAGTATCATTATTCACAATAGAAAAAAAAATGGAAGCAATTCAAGTGTACATTAATGAATGGAAGGATAAACAACGGATAGCATATGCAAAAATGGACTATTATTTAGTTTCAAAAGGAATGAAATTCTGGTGTGACAACATACATTTGTAGAAGTGTAAAATTATATCCCTATAGTGCTGTAAACCAGAGATACCTCAATAAACATCATTAAACAATTTGTAAAGGAAAGAAATTCTGGTGCATGCTACAACATGGATGAAACTTCAAAGTGAGATGTTATGTGATATAAATGAGATGCAAAAAGATATATGCTATATGATTTCACTTATATGAAGTACTTAGAATAGTCAGATTCATAGAAACAGAAAGTCAATGAGAAGTTACCAGAGAATGGAAGTTGTTTAATGGATAGAGGGTTTCAATCTGGGATGATGAAAACATTCTTAAAGTAGAAAGTAGTATTGGCTGCACCACAATGTCATTGTAGTTAATGCCACTGTACACTTAAAAAATGCTAAAAATGATAAAGGGGATTGGGGAGAAATTTGGAGACAAATATGGATTGGGGAAAGTTTTATCCTAAAAAAAACAATTACATGTTTTTATACTGAAAGCACATAAAACAAGTTGTAGTGGAAAGAGAGAATAATAACTATAGCAAAGTCTTTTGCTAAATGTGAAAAGGAATATAATTTAGTATGTGAGCAGAAGTGATGGCTTTAATAGGTGGGCTCATATACACTTACTGCAGTGAAGGCAGAATATATAAGCATGAGCACAATTAAGTGGGTAGATGTGCTAGGAATGGTAAAAGTTCTCTTCTGATGTATTTATCAGCAAAACAGGAAACAAAGTCACAAAGACTCCATCTGAGAGTGAGGGGGCAGGTGTATGGGAGGAGAAATCAAAAAGGTGTGAAATACTTTCTAGGGGTGTGTTTGAGCCTGAAGCTGTAGGAAAACAGTATGATTGCCAGGCAGCATTCAGGGGTTAGAGGTATGTGGTCTTGAATTTAAACGCAGAATAATAAGTAAAGCTCTGTTTTTATTGAGCCACATTACCAAGGTGCTGGTGGGAATACATTGAAGATGGAATTTAACAAAATTGGATTTTTGCCAGAAGAATAATATAGAAAGTAATGAAACAAGGTCATTGAGGTTGGAAGGTCATGGATGCAATGATGTGTCATTGTAGCTGTGTGGGAAGAGAAATAAGGACACAGTTCAAAGACGGATGTTGTAAAAGGTGGTAGGATTAATAGATAGATTCCCTCATTGTTAGGTAAAGCTGGATCAAGAATTTTTGGAGCTGTGATACTTACACTGGGAAGAAGAAATACACATCTATAGATGCTGAGGTGAGAAACCATTCACCTAAAACCTATACATGTTGTAAACTAATTTTACCTCAAAAAAGAAAGAAAGAATGATGTTGTGAAGCATTTCATCCTCCATAGCAAGAACTTTTCACCTGAAGTCTCTGGAAGATATTATAGTATTCCCAGAGCCTATGAAACTTAACTTCTTTTCTCTGAGTATATATGTGCTTTTTTTCCTAAGACTAGAATCTATAACTTCATCGCGTTCTCAATACAATCCAGTATCCCACAATATAAAAACTACTGTTGAAGCATAAAAAACCACACCTCATAAAAATAATAATTAAAATGTAATCCACTCTGAGGGGTGTCTTTCCCAGAGGTATAGCAGACTGTCCTATAATTTCAGCTGCCAAGCTCTTATATCCCACCATCACACATTCCACCTCAGCCTTAGTGCCCTTTAAGTAATGCTTTGAATCTACCAAATCTTTGCACTTGTAAATCATTACAGTCATTGTTCATCTGTTTGAAAGGTCTTCACACTACATATTACAAAATTCAGTCTACCATTGCCTCAGAGTTCCACTAAAATGAGTTCTTTTCAAAGAGGGTTTCCTGGCGCAGCAGACCTCTCCCGTCTTTCAGTAGAACCTCCTGTTCTGCTCCCCACTCTCTCTGGTAAATCCTCTCACCACCCCACACCTCTGGCCTACATCCCAGTTCTTACATGCATAAATTTAAAAAAGAGCGTTTACCATGCCTCTCCTTAAGAGCACCATCACCCCACCAGGAGTCATTCCTACTTCCTTCCACCATATTGGTTTTGGTTTTCTTCATATCACTTCTCTCCACCGGACATATTTCCAATCTATTCAAACATTTGCGTTTTTATTATTTATTTTAAGCAGACAGTACAATGAAAGTGTCTTAAGAGCAGGGATTTTGCTTGTTTTGTGTTAGCTATTGTCATTGTATTCCTAGCACTTAAAATAGTGTCTGATATATATAGTCACTACTTAGTCACTATATATAAAGTTGGTGACTGAATCCCAAATTATCATCAATTATTTCTTGGGAAACAGCACTGAAGAAATCACTAAAATGTAAATGTTTCCAGAAGGACTTTAGACCTATTTTGTTCTCCTGTATCTTATTCGCTCACCCCTATTTTCCCCTGTTCTTCCTCTGACCCTTAAATGTTGTCCACTAGCTATAACCCCTTCTCCTAATACTGCTCTCTCTCTCTGGATAGGCCCTCTCTTCATGCCAAACTACTAGGATAGCCTCTTTTCACCTTGTCTCACTTCTTGCCCTTCCACCTCAGAATATATTGCAACCCTACCTCCACCTTCTGGGGGAGCATGGCTCAAAAGGACTTGATGACTTCACACTCTATTCATGACTTGAGCCTCAAAATATTAAAAGTTGTGTGTGACTGTGTTGGCCAGTTTCTTAACTTCTCTTTCATCAACATCTCTGACCTTTTTCTCACACTCTCTTTTTTATCCATCAGCACCCAAGTCAAACTGCCCCTTCTCCTTACACCAAGGATACTGCCCTTGGTAATCATTTCACTCCATTCATTTTCCTGACAATATCACTCATTTAATCTCTGGGAGGTACAGTTACTGGTTTTGAGATACTGGGCTCTATCTTTCTTCTTTAATTTTTACCCACACTCTAAAATCTCTAACAATAAGACTGCAAAAATTTCTAAGCTTATCTATTTAATTTACATCCCACTGCATTCTTTTACATATTAGCAGATGGAATCACAGAGAGGCTTAGTAATTTAACTTAGATCACAAAGTTATGGGGCAGCTGATTAGAAGCATTACAGTTCAGGATTCAAATCCTGACACGGTAGGTTACTTAACTTTTCTAGGTTTTAGTTCCCTCGTGAACAAAGAGGGATTAAAAATAGTCCCTCTGTCATAGGCTGATTGTAAGAATTTAAATGAAATGAAGGAACAATAGAATACATGGTGCAGAGCAAGTGATCAGTACATGTTATCTGTTATTTACCTCACTTGGAGCTTGAATCTGTACTTTTTGCATTATGCATTATAGTATAAAGTGCAAGACCTCCAGTGCAGGGAAAGATTTTGAACAGGGAGAGATGTACGAACTTTTATGTGAAAAAGTTCAAAAGGAAAAAGAAGAGTACATTAAACTGAAAGAAAGAAAATTTCCTACATGTTAAGAGTTTCATTGTTAATTTCACTGAAACAGTATTTGAAGTATCGTTAGTTTGCCACATCATAATACTTAGTTACACTAAATTTGCCATTTAAATGGAAGAATGCGTGTGGAATCACAAAGAGAATAATGAATAACTCTGTCATTTTCAAAGTATAAAATTATTAATTACCTAGAGCTTTTGGTAAATAACATGTCACTTTATCTCCTACACTGTTAAAATTAGCCCATGGAGTTTAGCAATTAGCTTTGAAGCAGTTTCCCTATATACTGGGAGATGGCATTGTCCTGTTCCAGATGTCTAGGTACTTAGGAGCAAACAAAAGCTCATCAAAAAGAACTCTTGGTTTCCTTTCTAAAGCAGGATTAATAGGCTTTGATTCCGCATCTAAAAAGCTTGCTTTCTTTAATATCACTGGACAGAGTTTTGTCAAACCGGACCAAATGTTTGTCATAGCCAAAAAGCAAAATGATTCATTTCAGTGTATTAAATAAACATACAGGCTTTTACCTCAAGAAAAGAAAGTCTGATAAAACTATAGTAAAATATCAGATAGTAACCAGTCTTCCTTATCAATTTTTATCCACAATGAGCTGTCCTTTGAAGTTCTAAATCTTTTGGTCCATATCAGATTTGACTTTCAGTTACATTCGTACTCAATCTTCCATTATTTTATTTCGTTCAGCAGTTCCTACACATTGCCAGTACAATTTGAACTGATTAAAGGACTCTAATATCATTTTTAAAGGCAGGTTACAGAAAAGGGAGAAAGACCTAGGACGTTTTAATCCCTCAAGTTCATTATCCTACCATCTTTAATGGGGCAAGGGGAAAAGTGAGAGTGCTGGAACCAACAACTGCACTTGAGCCCTGACCTTACCACCCACTATTTCATATGTGATTACTTGGGCCTCTTTAAGTGTCAGTTTCTTCATCTTTAAAAGGGGGATAATATCACTTACAACACAAGGAATTAATGTAATGAACATGTAAAATGTTTTTAAAAAGTGTTAGTTCATTTATTTGAACTACCATATGACCCCTTTTCTTGGTGGTTTAGCACTTAGAAAGTTAACTGACTCAAGCATCTTTGCAATCAAACCACTCCATTTATCACAATAGTCCCCATCACCAATCCTGCCCTTCAACTGATAAGCACATGGTTTTATTTGCTACCAGGAGGCAAGTCTTGGGTGACAGACATGTAAGTCTTCTGTTTTAAAAGACAGCACCAGTGTCAGTAACCAATATTTCAATGGTAACTAGACTATACTTAATGAGCTATTTGAAACCCCTAACTATGTTTTTGCATGATGTTTATCAGTGCATTTCCAAAAAAAAACATGTATTTTAAGTTTCCTTATGGATTTGTGTTGAAGATATTACCTTTTTCTATATATCTAAGGAAGAATAACCTTGATTTAAGTTCAAAGGCATATTGTCTTTTCTTTAAGTTATTGCATAATGAAAATTTTACAAGGTGTGTGAATGAGACCTTTTCTGGTAGAAATAAAAGAGATGCAATAAGCAGTATTTTCCACTTGCTTAACAAATTGTGAAACCTCTTCATGTAATTTGTATTTCTCAAAGATGAACTTATTTTGCCTTGCCCCATTTACTTTTAACTTTTTATTCTCAAGTTGTCTAAGAAAATATTTGGTGTAAACTAGATGTTTTTACCCACAAACTACCCATAAATTTCTATTTTATAAATGAAAGTACGGCAATAAAAATCTAGTCTTTGGAGAATATGCAGTAAAAGAGCTATAAAATTCAAGCATGGTAAAAAATAAGATTTTTAAAAATGTATATGATTTTCATTAATAATACAAAATTTTGAATAAGTATCAGAATATAACTGCTTTGCAATGTGACCCAATCCAATGTTCTAGGTCAAATACTCATATATCAATGCCCTTAAGTTCTATACGTTTTGTCCAGTCTGGGTAAATTCCACGTATCTCTAAATCTTGGAACAACTGGAAATGATAAGTCCAGAACTGGTCCCTCTTCCAGGAAAAATTAATATTCTACTTCCCATTTCTGACAAAGATTCCAAAAACAGTAGAAAATAATTACCTGTACAGTTTTTCAAAACATTAATACTCCATAAGATTTTTACTTAGGTTTACTTTATGTGGAATTCATATGATTTACCATATAATTATATATACATGTTGTAAAAAAAGGAAAATAATTTTCATTTTTTAAGTCTTATACCTAATTTACATTAGCATGGTGTGAGTGAAAATCACATATTCAATAAAATACTTTATTGCAGAGAGATAAACCTGCCTCCAGGTGACCCCCATTAAAGCAAGATCACAGACTTTATACTATAAAATGCAACTTCTATTGAGAACAACATTTGGGGATTATTGAATTAGACAGGATGAATGTAAACAGCAAAATGAAGTATATATAGTTTTTAGGATTTATAGAAAGGACAAAAGGAGTTTCCAAGTAAGCAAATGGATGCTTTTAAGGCCATCTGTAAAAATACAGTACTCGTGTTTTCTTTTGCTTTCAGGAAAATTACATGAAATTTAAAATTTATTCTTTAGAATATTGGTTTAATAAAATGCATGCCCATAACTTCTGCAAGACCAATACCTGCTCTCATAATTAAAGACTACCTTCCTGTCAAACTTTTAGATAGCATCCAAGTGGAATGATTCTAAAGACCAAACTTTCAGAAGTCTATTTTGGTCCTTCACTTCCTCTTTCTCTTTTGGCCAATAATTAAGGTAAAGGTACCTTGTCTAATAAAATTCACTGCATAAAGTTGCAGTGAATGGAAAGTTTTAAACTAGAATAGAATACCAAAAGAAAAAAAAAAGTGCTACTACTTCACCAGACCTAGTACTTCAGATTTTGAAGCAGGAAAATTGGTAGGTGAAGAGTTTACCCTGAAAACTATAGAGTAATGTCAATGTCATCAAAATAACTAGAATGTAGGGATAACAGCTAGCTTTTCTAAAGCCCTGATGTTAAAACAGGAGAAAATTAAAATCTGCATATAGAAAATAATTTAATAATGGTAAATATTTTCATATTTCAAATAGTTCAATTATAGACAATTTTTTATCTCTACTTTAGAAATCTTTTGGATTAGCATAAAGATCATATTTCCTTGAAAGGTGGGTAACACATGGTAGAAAGTGGACTTTGCCTTTTTAGGTAAGAAGCACAAGGGAAAAGAATCTTGTAATAAAAATTTTAAAAGATAAATTTTCTCTCTCTGACACCATAAAATTCCATTGTTAAATAAGGGGATTACTTTTTCAAGGTACTAATACGCTATGAGGTTTCATTTAGTAGATTTAAATTACTGTAAACTTTACAAGACTCTAAAATGTGGAAATTCTCTTTTAAACAAAAAGAGCAGGCTCATCTCATGGCATCTGGCATACAAATTGTTGAATTTTAAAAATGTGAATGTGTATATATATTACCTAATTAATTCATATCCCAAGTTTACATAATCTAATTCAAATTCTAAAAAAAGCATTTCATTACATATTTACATATTTTAACTTAGTACATATGTTCAATTTCAACATTAATATTTAGAAATGTCATACAAAGAATAAGATATGCCTTCACCCTCCTTTCTAACCAATATGATGGTGTGGCAGGACTACTTAAGAGTCATAAAGCCTGCTTAGGCTAAGCTTACTAGTCATAGATCAATAGACAAGTCAAAATGATGCTCTATTCCAAACGGAAAGTTTGGATAGAAATAATTTAATTTTTACTGTCACTTTCTTAGAACTCTGACTTAAAGCACTAGTTTCTCATGGAATCTTCCAAAGTGTAATTTTTTTTAGGACTGTATGTTGTTTTTCTCTGGGTTTTCTATACAAAACGTATGTAAAACTACATAGCCAATCTGCATGTATGTATAAATATACAATTTTAGTACTTATAAATAGGGACTTGAGTGTATTGTATTGAGGAGGAGTTGAGGACTCTAGAAAAGTAAGACCCGTTCCGTTCTGTTTAGAATCTTACACAGTATAAGGTGACTGTATATTAAATGTATGTGTCTATATATGTAATGTTTATTTGCATACACATACAAATAAAAAGTAGATTGGATGCTATCAAAAATAGAATGATTAAATTGTAATGATGATTGAAACCAATAATAAAAATGTAACCAGAAAATCCCCTACACGCTTGGAAATCAAGAAATATCTTTCTTAATACTAATCCATGGATCAAGGAAGATGTGACACAAGATATCTTGAGCTGAATGATAAGTGAAAATACAACATTTCAAAACACTAGTTGCAAATAAAACAGAAGGAAATACATGTCCTTAAATATAGATAAAAGAATGAAAAAACTTAATGAGTTAAACATTCATTTTAAGAAAAGAAAGTAAAATAACTATTGCTTTTCTTACATGATTTATGCTTTCAACATGAAAATTTTTGGTAGGTAGACATCTTTATAGGATGACTGCATGAGAAACAAAATCAGAAACTAAGGACTGACTTATACATTAAATAATCATCTTTTAATGTTTGTTGTGAAAGTATATGGTATTTGTTTAGAAATGTTTTACTGGATGAATACACAGCAGTATACCAACCAACTATTTTGTAGTTTGTATATATGTGTGTGTTTGTATACATACATACATAAATATACACACACACATACACACACATTTTTTTAATATGGAAAAAAGTTTTGAAGGTGTTCAGTGCAATACCAAAGGCGGAGAATTAACTAGTTGACCTTCTTTTAAATTTTATCCTTATGGAAAATGTAGAGCAACATGTTTCTTCTAATATTAAAAAAGAACCAAACTAGAAAATGTGCCATTAAATTGCTCAGCCTTTACAAATTCTTAGTTCGCCTAAATTATATTGGAAAGTGTAAGATATAATGGCCAATTAGCCAATGTATTTGGTGACATCATTGGATTTTAATGGGAAAATATTATTTATATCGTGTGTGGATATGAAAAATATGAATATGCTTTCAAATATGCAATATTCACAAAAAAGATAAATATTGGATAATTCACTAATATGTGGAATATAGAGAAATAAACCAAAGAATATACAAAGCCAAATCAAAATAAACCCTTGAAATGTGTCTGTAATATTGAAGCTACCATCAGAGGAGACTAGGGGATGGGGAGCAAAGGCAGGAGGGGTCCCAATGGACTATGGTGGAGAATTATGGATACCTGTGGTGGGTGTGGTGTGGTGACACACTTCTGAAGAGGTGTGAACCTATACCTCTGAACTACATATGGTGCTGTGAACCAACACTACCTCAATAAAATACGATAAAATTTAAAATATTTTCTAAAAAGAGGATAAAGCTGGGCCTCCCTAGTGGCACAGGGGTTAAAGTCTCAGCACTATCAAGCTATTGCCAGCCACTGGGCCATGAGTTCAATTCCTGGCCAGGGAGCTAACCCACATGGCGCAGCAGACCTCTCCTGCCTTGTCCACTGCTCCCCTCTCCAGTATATTGCAGTTGATCTGCCTATTCTGCTCCCCATTCTGTCTCTGGGGAATCCCCCCACCTCCTGCACTTCTGGCATACACCCCACTTCTTCTATGCATAAATAAATAAAAATAATAAAGCTTTAAAAAGAAACAACAAAAGAGGATAAAGCTTTAAAAAAAATAGGAAGATTAGTATATGAAATGCTTTGTGCGCTCTTACTATTCTTAGCAATGACAGCAAATTGGCTTAAATCTTCCTAGCTATTATAATTTAATTATACATAATTTAATTGTCTCCAGACTTCACCACTCTGAACTTATGAATGAAATCAAAGATACACATATGCCAAGATTCTACTGATTTTGGCCTCCACCTAAGGAGATGCTGTATCTCAAGCCTCCTTTAGATATTTCCTCCATCCTAAAGTGTACTTGGAACCTCAAGCTGTACATATATTATCTTTCCATTTCTTGTGAGCATTGCTCTACTGCTTCCCTCAGTTTGCTCACTGAAGTTCACAGCTGTTTTTAGGCACCTGGCTCTCACCTGGTACCTGCTCCTCTCCTATAGTGGCCTTGACAATCAAAGTGCAGAAAGCATACTTTTTCTTATAAATCCCTCAATACCACTAAATTCTAACTTTAATATTAAGCCTTTAGGTCAAAGACCAAAAAAAAAATATCAGGACCTAAATAATAATTTACAACTAGCTACTAAATGAAATAAACACAGTTTATAGTGCTATAAACATCCCCAAATCCATACTGTTCCAGACACATTCACTCAGAGCTTTCAGCTCTTGGCTACTCTGCTGCTTAAATATCTACACAGACAGCGATGACTTCTGTTTTATAATGTTACCATTTCTGTGATTATTTCTGGACAAAGCAATATTTTGAAACAAAGTGATATTCATATCTTCACCTTTGCGGGACCAAATAACCTGTATTCATCTTTAAAGTAATAAAATTTGTGTGTGTTAGGTATTCTTTGCTTGTTTTTCTCATTCATATTATCCCTTTCACCTCTCTTGTTCTCCCCTTTCTCATTTACACGTATTTTAAAGATCGCAGAAGGACATTTTATCCAGAGCTTACATTCAAAGTACTGATCATTTGCTTCCCTGACAGAAGCCTCTAGAGAAAATAAGAGCTTGCCCCAACCACAGGATACAGAAAAGGGTACCTCATTCTACAGTGATTACAGAGAAAATTCTGTGTGCTCACTACCCCCAATCAGTGATCACTGCTTTCCTTGGCTTCCTATCTGATCTGCACTCTGCTTTTAGGATCATCCACAGGGACATAGCTTACTTTAGGGTCTGAGAGGGGATGACTAGTTTCAAAGAATCTTTATTAAGGCTGATGATGACCATATTTATATCATCAGCCTCAACCTCTCTTCCATATCAACATCTTTGCTTAGCTATTTAATAGACATCTCACACTTAATATGTTCAAAAGTGAACTGTTAATTTCTAATCCTCTCAGCTCTTCCCAACTCAGTTAAGGAGTTGCCATCCCTATATGTGGCCAGTCCACATAACTTCAAGTTATCCTTCGCTTTCTCTCTCACTCATACCCGATATCAAAACTAATGTTATCACTCTGGGCACAACTGCTTGCCTATATTACACTAATAAATATAATCTTTTCCTTTATTGCCTTCTATAAGAGAAGCCAGAGTTATCCTTATTTAAAAAGAAGACAGATCTTGCCAAAGCCATCTGTCTCTTTCACTCAGATTAAAAAGCTGTCCTCTTTAACATGACTTGAAAGACTACATAATTTTAACCTATTTCCCCCAGACCACCTCTCCTACTACACCTCCTGTGACTCACATCACCTATAGACATCGTTCTTATTGTTTGAACACATCTGGCAATTTCTGCTTAGAGTATTTGAAATAGCTTTTCCTCTGCTTGGAATACTCTCCTCCCAGATGCCTGTGTGATTTTATTCCCGGAGCCACTTCAAATTTTTGCTCAAGTCACTCTTCTTGAGACTCACCATCACAGTAAAGCCATCACATTCTGGTACTCCTCATTTCTCCCTATTTCTACCTTCTTTGTCTTATTCCCATTGCATATTCAAACTTCTAAAATTCTAAGTAACTTACTTATTCACCATGTTTATTGTTTATTGCCTATCTCTTATAATGTAAACTTGGCAAGGAGAAGCTTCACTTTGTCTACTTTGCTCTAGAGTCTAGAATTTTGCCTGATACATGAACAGCAGACACCATAAGTATTATTTAGAGGAATAAATGTGCTCTCAACAGATATTTAGATTTATATCTAAAAGAATTACAAAGTAGTTATGGAACACTGAATTTTCTAAAAACATCAACATCTTCAATATCTATTTTAGCTGTTAATAACCTAAAGGACTTAACTCTAAAACAGATTTGATTTATCCACAAGAAGAAAAAGCAAACAAACAAACAAAAAAAAAACAAACTTGTTAACTTACTCTATGTTTCCAAATAATTGAAAAAGTAAAACCAAAAATGTCTTCTAATGAAACACAAGAAAGGATTAAGATAAAATATAGAACTAAAACAAAATATTCATTTAGTTTGGGCATATTTTCCTGTGGATAAGAGTCAAAGAGGTTAAGTTGGAGGACAGACTAGAGAAGGTAGAGACAATGGTATTTATTGAATACCATGTCAGGTTGTACGTAGCAAGTTTTATTTCATATTTTATTTTTTGACAAGAAATTTGCTGATGAACGGGTCACACATGAACTAGTACAATGCTCTAATAGTGTAAAAGGTATAAGTAAAAGTAAGTCTCTCTCCCATACCTCCTACCAGGGAAATACACAGTTCCTTTATGTGGAAGGAAAAGCTTTATCTTCCATAACCTTCTTATAATGATCTATTCACAAACAAATGTATGTGTATATGAATAATTGACATAACTTTATATAAGTGATAGTTGAGCTCTGCCCTGCTTTAAAAATGAGAAAATCAACTCAGAGAGTTTCAGTGGCATCCTCATGATCTCTCAGAAAATAATCGACAGGCAGCATTTGAGCTCCTACTTATCTGACTATAAAACGCATACTAATAAAAGTTCCAATTAGTTCACCCAAGATCTCAGAAAATTGACTTATCCTCCATAGAAGCCCTCATTCTTTATTTGACATCTCATTAAGAAGAAAACCTTAAGACCTTCTGTTCTTTCCCAGGAGATTATTTTCAAACAAAATCTGAGCTAGGTTTGTAAAGATAAATCTGCCAAAAGTCAATTTAACAAATGGTTAAGTTCTCATATATAGAAGAAAAAAAAGGACTGCAATAAATTAAGTTTTGCTTTACTCATCTAAATATAAAGTCCTTTTGGTCAGAAAACGGTTGATTTAAATACCGATACGGAATTTTTTAATTTTAATTTTGCTTAAAGCTCCAGATATCCTTTGATAACAATTGGCCCTATCTCATGTTAATTATCCCAGGGGAAGCAAATATACAGAGACTTGCCTATAAAGAAAACAATCTGTTAAACTTCAACTATTAATCCAATTTAAAGTTTTAAACTCAGAAATTAATAGTAAAGCCTTTGGAGTTTGCAGTCCAATAACTAATTCGTGCTATATATTTAATAACCACTTCTGTATAACTCATATATTTAATTTCAATATTAGTGTACCCAGATATCCATTTCATTTTGTTAAATTTGTTTCCCTCATGATATCCATTAATCACTTATTACTTACTTTGCCTCTGATACAAACACATTTTCAAAACTATTAACTGGGGAATGCATTTAGATCTAGGAAAGCTTTTTATCTATAATGTAGTGAAACTTGTTCTTCAACACAATCAAGTGCCTAATTTAAGACAGGTAATGTAGGGGCCTCCCTGGTGATGCAAGGGGTTAAGTCTCAGCACTATGAAGCTATCACCAGCCACTGTGGCATGAGTTCTATCCCTGGCCAAAGAGCTTACCCATATGGCACAGTAAACCTCCCCTGTCTCAGCCGCTGCTCCCTCAGCAGTATATTTCAGTCCATCGCCTGTTCTGCTCCCCACTCTGTCTCTGGTGAATCCTCTCATCACCCCCATGCCCCATACCAGCAAGGCCTGCATCCTAGCTCTTGTATGCATAAATAAATAAATCTTTTTAAAAATGTGCTGTGTTAGATACTGTGCAAAAAGAATGAGCAGGGCATGTTCTCAATTCTCAAAGAGATTACCCTCTATGGGAAATACAGGGATGTACATAAATAATTACAATGCACAGCTACACAAGAGATAAGTAAAGTGAACTAAGAACAAACATAAAAGAGGGAGTGTTGATTTTAACAGAAAAGTTCAGAAATAGCTACTTGAATGTTTATGCTGGATGAGGGAAAAAGCACAAGAAAGGCTCATAGACTTATGTTGGTATATAGTCATCTTTAAAGGAAGCAAAAAGTACTTTTATGGGAAAAAAATTTAATACCAGCCAAAAGTGAAATGATACATTTAAGTTGATTACAACTCCTGTAGATAAGAAGATATTATTGAACTTAAATTACCTTACCATATGTTGATGTAAAACCAACCAGTATGTTTGTCATTTTGTTGGGATCTACTACTCAGTTGAAATCCTGAAATCTTTCAGAAATATAATGGACCTGGTATAGGCTGATTTTGCATTAATAGTCTTAGTGAAGCTAGTATAGGCACAGAAAAGCATACAAAAGGCAAGAAAAAAACACTTCACCATTTGTGTATGGTAAGTTAATAGCAATCTTCAGGAACACAGGCAGATTGTTAGAACCTTCTAGTAAGAAGGGAAAATGATCAGAGTCAAGAGGAAAGAAGTAGACAAGGAAGGAGAATGAAGCCATTGAACATGTACAGAGCTTCAGTGTTCCATAGTCTTAAGTTTTGAGGGGCCTACATTATCTATATAACCACCTGAGATCATCTAAGAAGACTACATATTCCCTTAGAAAAGTTTCTTCCTGTGTTCTCTTATGACTCAGGGGATTTCTCCTCATTCTTCTCATATATCCCATCTATTTTTCCTCTCTGGTATATTTTACTGAGGAGCATAGTGCATTCATCAGACCCTTTGGACTCCATGCTATCCTGTCCACCCCATATTTTTTTTTATTCCAAAACATAGTTTTTAATTTACTTCAGCTCTATAACTAGGTAAACTTTGGTTCTAGCCCTGGTTCCCAAAATCTTACCTTGTGCCAGAGCTTTGGACTACTGTATGTCTGCCTGGAAGGATTACAGTCCTTATTCTAAAATTTTTAATTCAAATTGCTCTATATTTTTTTCTACTAAAACAGATTGAGTTTAATGATTTTGTCTATGGATTGAGGAAAGAATTCGAGAGAGAAAAGGCTGTATAAAGGAGATGGGATAGTTTGAATTCTATAAAAATGTGTTATTATAACACCAAAATAAACTAATCTGTTCTGATAAATGGTATATTAATAGGCATCTCCAATAAGGAGCTAGGTAGAGTAAAATGTCATTGCTATGGTAATTTCAGTCTCAGGAGAATTGAAAATAACCTAAGTAAGTGTACAGACCAGACCTTTGACTGCTAAGTTTATTCAGTCAGAAAGCTCTTTGCTCTGCATGCCAGGAGCCATACTTCAAAAAACTACAGTCAAGATTACAAAATGGAGCACACTGAAGAAAAGGAAAGCCTCTGTGGGTGAACAATTTAATATTTTTTAAATATTATAAGTAAACAGTATAAACATAGAATCTGTCTGAAAAAGACACACTTTCCATTTCTCTTTGCCAAAATCACATACTGATCTCCAAATGAGTCCATACAAGTCAGTAAAGTAATATGGCCATTGAGTCCTTGGGATCTTAACTATAACAACAAACTGAATGGAAAAGCGTTTCAGTGACAGGCATTTGTGTCTGGATTTTCTGTCATGTTTTTTGTTGTTCTTGGTCAGAGACCAGTTTGATGGAATTTTTAGTAGTGTTTATGGCATTGAAAGGCACTTGAAATTTCTGTGAACCATCAATCTTCTGATTAGGAAGATTAAGATTTGTCAAACTGCATTCCTTTCCGAAGTCATAGACTTCCAGAGCTCATATTCAATATGAAAATTAAAATACACACATACACACATTTAAAAAGGAAAGCATTTTAAAGTCTCTGGAGAGTAGAAGGAGGGGAATATTTTGTCACGTTGTAATGATATAATGAAAGCAGACTGGAATTTCCAACAATTGTCTCATCCCGTACTGCCTCAATTATTCAAACTGTAGAGAGAATGCTTAAATTAATATCCAGAATTAACACAAAATATTTTTAACCACTTTGTAGATGTATGATTGAAAAACAAACGGTTGTATACATTAATTGTATGCAAATTGATGCCATAATATATCCTTCATATGCAAAAGTTTCTCCTACAGATGATGATGATGATGATGACAAGAACACAACATAAGGTCCACCCTTTCAGCAAATACAGGCACCATGCTTTACAGTAGGTCTCTAGGACTCACTATTCTTACATACTAAAAATCTGAGGATAAGAAACTTTTTCTAGAAGCAAGGTTTTGGAGAAATCCTTTTTGATAATTTTAATGTAATGGGTTCCAGACTTTTATAGTAGTCATTCACTTAAGCAAGATATTTGAGCAACTATGAACCAGCCACCGGGCGTAAACCCTCAGGATACATGGATGAATTCACTTTGCTTCCTCATAGTTCAGTGATATGCAATCAGAAATATGAGCTAAGAATTATTGTTGAAGCATGAACAAAATTCATAAAACGATCAAAACGGGATTATTAATTCTGAATGAGCATAAAAAAAAAAAACCAAAAAGAAGTAAAGGCCTGTAGGCAAAGTAAGAGCAGGCATATAAAAAATCATGACAATCCTGAAACCACACTAGGTCTAGTGCAATGGAGAGATGGAGAGAGATGGCAGAAGACAAAGTGAGAGAAAGGGCCTGATGCCTGGTTAGGAGCATATTGTGAAAGGCATTGCAGACTACATTAAGTAAAGTAGACCTCATTCAGTAGGTAGCAGAAAGTCAACTGAAACGTTTTAGTGGAGAATTAATATTTTTAGATTTGGCTTTGAGGAAACTGACTCACAATAAAATAGAAGCTGAACTAATCCAAAGAACCTCTTGGCCTAGAAACTATATAGGAATTTGCTAATATATAAGGAAAAGATAGTAATTAAATTAAATGGTCTATCATTGAGCACTTATTTTTCTAGCCTTTTCCATCCTTCATGGATATGAAATTATTTGGCAAATGATGGCACTATAGAGATTATCAATCATTTTAAATATTCTTTAATTATTACATTTTGTAGGAAATTGTATTTTTCTGGTCCTCTCAAATCTACCAAAGTTTATAAAACATTTTAACTGCTCCTATAAGAAAACTAGGATATTTCTCCCAATTGAGTACTGATGTACCAATATTGACAACTAAGAATATAAAACAGTAGAAAAATCAGTAACTGGACTTAATCAATAGGAGTATATCCTCCTATACACCCAATGTAAGTTTAATTATTAAAACACATTGCTTTAATCTTATCAAGGATGGTCCTAATCCTGACCTAATCTCCATATATCTCTGGAAATTTCACCCCTACCAAATCATTGTCAATTACTGCCCAGGGGGACTTTTCTAATATTAAAATACTTTGCCCTCTGCTACTTTTCTAGTTCGTACGCTTTCTGTCAAAACCAATGTTTTTTTTTCTTCTTTATCTACATAGTATATAATTCTATCAAAAAACAAAAATAAATTGCTTTTGCTATCTCATCCCTTCCGTTGAACTTCATATTAACAGAATCAAGTCTTGCTTGATAATAGCAGCAAAAAGAATGGATAATTTTTCATGCCGGTTTATTTTTTCAACTTACTAATTATAACACATATAGAAAAGTAAACACATGCTAAGTTACAACTTGATGGATTTTCCCAAGTGAACACATCACTATCACCAGAACCAAGATAAAGAAATTCAAAATATCAAGATCTCATACCTTCCATTTAGGTTCTTTTGCAGTATTAACCCAAACCTCCAAAAGTAATCATTGTCCTGATTTCTAATACCAAAGATTAGCTTGCCTGCTAATTTTTCTGTATGTACTCTTCTGAGTTTGATTTATGTCATTTAGCATGATCTTTTAAAATAAACTTACATTGTTGCTTATATATATATAATATTTCCACTATTTACTGGACATTTGTATATGGTTTAAACTTAAGGTTATGAGTTTCTATAAATATTCTTGTGCATATCCTGAGAAGAATATATATATGCATTTCTATTAGGTGTTTTCCTAGGAGCTGAACTGCTGGTTTACAAAGGATGCAAATGTTCACCTCTAGTGTGCTGGTTGTTGTATCTTTATTTGAGTATAAGCAGAAATAGAGTGGCTACATACTGGGGCACCTACAAAATTTGCAGGACACAGTACAAAATAAAAATATAGGGTTCCTTTTCTAAAAAGTAGTAAAAAATACACTTTGAAGTAGAAATTATTTTCCCTTTCCCCCATGATCTTTCTCTTGATTTATATTTTCCATGTAAAAAAATTCAGTTATTAGTATGAAATGAGTTTTATTTTTTCTGTTTATGCAAAGCCAATTTAAATGGAAATGTAAGAGCATAAATTCAGAGGCAGAATCACTAGAACTGCATAATTCTTATTTCAGAGGGTGCCTTGAGCTTGCAAGCCAGAATCAGGAAGGGTGGAAGAAAAGAGAGAGTCCTCAGGAAACAGAGGTGGCCAAAGAAATGTTTATTGGTAAATCAGATTCCCACAGTTGTGTGCAGACCCTCACAAGCAACCAGGGATCCACTCTGCATGAACAGGTCAGATTCCTTTCACACACCTACAGCAGGCTCTAGCTAGAGGTAAGCTCTGCGGAAATTAAGGCAAGCATCACCCCATTTCATTAGCCAAACATCTCAATATATAAGGAACAGGTGATTCTCTAGGGTCTTTAAAAAGTGCTAGATTGCTGCCAGCCCTTGGTAGTATATTCTAATATATTCTGCCCTGAGATTTCCCTGGTACTGGAGCCCGAATCCCCCTCACCCGTCTATGCCATCTAATAGATCTTTGCCAGTTGTCAAAGCAATGAGCTGAACTTGGGCCTCTCTTTTTTCCCATGTCCACTCTGTGGATACCAAGGGTTTGCATTTCTCCACCCTCCAAAGGACAACAAGCCAGGGGGCAGAGTAGAGAGAGGGAGGGAAGATCATACAGGCTCCAGGTCACAGGGAACAGAAGGAGACCAGAGGGCGGCACTAAACATCACCACAAATGACCTTATCTCAAGTTCCTGGCACATGTGTCATAGTCTATGGAACATTACATACAAAATAAGAGTTGAAGGATACATTTTGTAGGCCATGACAATGGCAACAGCATGGCTGTAAATCAAGCATGAGGCATCTCTAAGTTAACAGCCCGTGTGACTAAGCATGCACCCCCATGTAGTCATCCGTAGACACACACAAAAATGGCCATTGACCACAATGGGACTCCTACAAAGAAAATGCTTGCTCTTACACCTTTCATCAATATATGCAATTATATTCAAAATACTAAAATCAGAATACAAACATCTTTGAACTGAAAAAGAAGTAAAACATTAAATAAAAAAAGAATGAATTTTTAGGAAAACACTGTGGCTCGGCCCAAGAAATGCCATGACAAGACCCTCTCTGAAAAGGAGAAAGCTGTAGTAGAAGTGTGCAAGCAAGAGATCATGTTCAAAGGGGTCAGCTAAAGTAACAGTAAAGGTCTAGAGCTCTTGGAAACCAAGTATATTTTTAGAGAGAAATCACACAATAAATGGTTGTGAATTAATGTTCCACCAGTCAGAAATTCAGCCAAGAGAAATGCCAGAAAGCAAGAGTGGTAAGTCCTCAACTGAAGACTTGCAATAAGATTCTAGAGCTTGATAAGAGGAATTAGGTGAAGTTAGACAAATGAATATTAACTACAGCTACAGAGTGTGAAGACATTTAAGTGAAATCTGCCTCTGCCTGAAGGAGAAGTTCTGAAGCCACACAAGCATCCACTGAAGGAAAATACATGTGGAGTAAGCACAACGTGGCAGAGAAAGCAAGTGGTAGCATATCGCCAACAACAGGTTAGTCAACCCTCAGGAAGACAGACTTGGGGAAGAAGCATAGGCAGGGCCTAGAAGCAGATACTAATCTACTTGGGCATGGAATTCTAGGGTTCCAGTTTTCTCAAATATGCTCAAAAATAGAAGCATGTACAGATTCTAGAAGATTTCTATTTGCCATGGCAGATTTCTCAATTTGTGAAGTGGGCATGGCCAGGTGAAGGTTAGGGTAAGGACCAGGGTAGAAGCCCCCTGTTTCCTGCTGTAGATAAGTTCCTGACCCCCAGACCCACCACCACCAATATCACACCACCAGCTGACATGCCCATTTATCCTTACTCCCTTTCCTATAATCTTCTGAATCTTGATTTTCCTTATCCTAAAGAACAATTCTGGTTGTTAGCACTTGGTAGCTTGTATAGATTCTTTCAATTTTTATGAACTACAAAATATTCAAGGTTAACTTGTAGTGAAGGATGATCATTTTGCTTTATCTTATTTAGGTTAATATTAGCAAAAAGGATACTGAACAACAGAACATGTTCTTTTTGGGAAATGTTGAAGGAAAAAAAATGCATTTGAAACAGGCAGATCTTGTCTTCTAGGCACTCCAATGATGATTTCACTAAACTAACATCTCCTAGCACCACTTGAGCCTTACAATTTTGTAGCTTTAATGTATAAGTGTTGCAATCTTCTAATACATTAACAATGATCACAATTGCAGTTAGTTTCTAGATGTTTGTTTTCTCTAAATGTCTCAAACTGATGAAATTTAATATTTAGACAACAACTTTAAAAGTCGTCAGATGATTGACCACATTTGGAAGATATCTTTTGAGACACGACTATCATATGAAAGGAAAATCCATTATCAGTTTAGAGCACAAAAATTAAAGAAAACAGTGAATAAAAGCTGAAGATATCCTGACAGGGTGATATTTACAGAATATATATTCTCCCCACAAATTTAAAATGCTTTTTCTTGCATGTCATAAATGAATCATTGCCTTTGAGGTGTTTTAAGTGTCAGTTTTGACACCTTACATTGACATTTTATGATCGGTCACAGCACTTTAACTTTGAAATATAAAATCACAGACAAGACCCTACAATTCCTGTTCCTTTGTGATCAGATAAAATTTACTGAACCATAATAAATTTATTTTTTAGGGGAATGAATGTGAACCACAATTAGATAATGTTAAAACTTCACTTGAAGCTAATAGTCTAGGAAATAATCCAGATTTAAGAAGATGCCCTGGTAAATGCATTGTTTGTCACACATCTAAGGTTAGTCATATACCAAAAACACACAAGAAATATGCACACATATATGTCAAATCATTTACAGTTTCCATATATAAGGATATTATGTGATAAAGTTCTCTTAGGGGCTCTAGTACTCCTACATGCTCTGCTGGATGTGTATGACTGTTTTTCATCAAGGGCATTTTCTTGGTTGTGTTTGCATCAAGCAACCTTTACAGATGAGGTAATGTCTTTAAGACAAAGAACAGGCTTACATCCTGCTTGCTATAAAAATGTGGGCTCCCCAAAGTCATTGTTCCTGAAGCATGGCACTTGGAGGCAAGAGCAACAGATGCACAGACTAATACTCATGTGACTTGCAGTGCCCTAAGTAATAAGGCTTGCTTTTGTAATAAAGCTTTTTGCTTCTGACTCAGGAGTCTCATGCCTTCTCCATGACCCAGAAGCAATTACAAGCTAATTTATTAGCTTCTAAGTAGGATTAAATCTATTCCAAGAAAAAATGTCTCAAATTAAAAAAAAAGAAACAAAAATAAAAATTAGATATCAAAATCATTTAATACATTGTGTTTCCGAGTGAAATGGAGAGAGGAAATACACTAAGGAAGAAAGGAAAGAAACTTTTTTAGCATCAAGACAAGGACATTCAATTTACTTTAATACTCACTCTGTTTTTTCTAAAAAGTTAATTTTCTTTTTAATTGGGTGGGTGTTTTGTCCAGTTGCCAGCTGGACGAAAGTAGTTTCCTACAAGAGTTGACTTGATATATAGCAGAAAGGTTTTTCTTAGACAAAATTTTGTAAACAAAACACAGCTGCTGCAATCTGTTAAACAGTGGATATATTTCTTCTTGAGTCAAGGAAACAGCTTGGCAATTCTGCTTCTAAAGTGAGTATTTCAAAATCATTAAAAATAATGATCAATTTAAACAAGTGTATCTCAAATATGTGAGACATAAATAAATCAAAATTCAATACTTGTAAATCACCTTTCATTTGGACTGGACCTAAGATTTCCAATGAGACAACTATGAAATAGTGGTAATTAATATGAACATCTGGATAAGCAAAATGTGCCTTGATTACTACTCTCACAATTACATATGGACATGTCAAGTGGATTTAACAATTTGAAAGTTAAAAAACAAACACCTCCTAATGTTTCATTGTAGATAGTCATGAAGTTCATTTATACTTCTTTTTCACCTTTTTCTAAAAATTGATAAGTTAAATAATTATTACATTTAGCAATTCCAGATAACTTTGGTGTGAAATGCATTTTATGAAAGTCAAATATACTTATAGAATGCAAATGTAGGTTCAATTACTAATCGCATCGCTCTATATCTGAATACATATGTCCTAATTCTTACCTTCCTAAACGTAAGTATTGATTTAAAATACTGTTCACTAGCTTGTTAATGCACTTGATAAAACAAAATTGCAAGCCAGATTTTAAGAATAAACAGGATAAGTAGAAACTTTGTGCTTAGCTCACGTTAATATTTAATATATGTTGATCTTTCTCATACACACTAAAGGCATAATTAAATGCAAATAAAATGCATATATATAAATATTCTGTTGCCATTTATAATTAATAATTGAATTACACCAAAATATATACGAATATTCCTATCTATAAGATTTAGCAACGGGCCTCCCTGGTGGCGCAGCGGTTGAGTGCTGTGCTGTGGAGCTGTCGACAGCGTGCGATGCGAGTTCGATACCCGGCCAGGGAGAATCCCACATGGTGCGCCAGACCTCTCCTGCCTCGCCCGCTGCTCCCCTCAGCAGTGCACGTCTGATCTGCCTGTTCTGCTCCCCACCCTGGTGAACCTTCTCACCGCCCCACACCTCTGGCCTGTACCCCAGCTTGTATGTATAAATAAATAAATCTTTAAAAAAAAAAAAGACTTAGCAACATATTACCATCAATAGTTAAAAATAAATTTTTGTTTTTTTCTTGGTACTCATAGTAAATTGAAGATGTAAGCATACAGAAATATTTTCAAATGACAAACATTTATAAAACGCGAGGCCAAAATGATTATTATTTTAAAATTATCTTCTCATTTTTCTAGTTTCACAAAATAAATCTAGCTTTGAAAATAAAAGTATAAAACTAAGAAACATTCAAAAGTATTTCAATCATTTCTGAAAGACTGGAATTCATGGTTTATGTGTCTTTTATTAAAGCATATATTGTAACACATCTGAATTTTACATCTATGCACTAATACTGAAGTCACTGAAATTGAATGCAAATTTCCTAAGGCATGGTTTCTTAAAAATAATTTCATGGTAATATTTTTTAAAAGATTGACAATTAAGCTATATAAAGTATTTTTTAATTTTACTTTCATGCCAAAATCTATCTTTCCATCTGGTTATATTTTTATTGAGGTAACATTGGTTTACAACATTCTATATGATTCAAAAGTACAGGATCACACCCTTCAGACATATGTTACCACAGTAATGTACTTTTTTAAAGGTAGTTAAGGTAGATTTTTGGCAGCAATACTGTTCCTATGACAACTCATAATTTCAGTGTAGTTTCTTCAATACAATAGTCAAAGTTAACAATTCTAAGAAACTGTTTATTGATATTTTATGCATTTGATTTCAAATAATTCTCCCTCTTAAAATGATTTGTTTGCAATATTTTCAAATTGCATTGGCTTATAGGAATTTGGAGAGAAACTAAGTTTACTAACAATTTTATAAGAGTTGTTCATATATCAGCAAAGGAAAGTCTGAGTCTGATAATATCTGATATGTAAAAGTTGCACAATCCAAAAACATCTAAAGGTCACTTTTATTGTAACAAGACCTTTTAAACTATCCTGCTGATTGTTGATATTAAGAAACACTAAACAGTGAACCACATAAAAATGCAAACGTAGCTTACAAAACTGTTGAAATTTCAGAAACAGAGGACTTTCAGAACAGAAGCATTCACTAAAACACAATAGACTACAGGATGGGGAAAAAATTAAGAGACTTTGTCCTTAGTGATATACACTATGAAAAGAATACCTTGGAAAATAATATATATACACATATATATTTAGAGGACTTATATTAATATAAATGATATTACTAATGTATTAATTCTAAGATATAAATTTCTCATTGACTACTTTTAATCTAATCATTTTTCTAATAAGTAATCTTATAAAATAATAATTCAGTGAGCTGCTGGAGGAGACAGAGGGAGAAAGCAAGGAGGAAATGACAGAGAAAGGTGGGTAGGGAGGAAGGGAGGGGGAGAGAGGAAGGGAAAGAGAGGTAGGAAAAGAGAGAGAGAAAGAAAACCAGCAATCTAAAAATTTAGACATCAGTACTTTCTATCATCTCTGAACTTAGTTCACTGCTTTAAATCATATTAACATGTTTAGGAAGAAAAATTCACTGACCTCACTTTAGAATAAGATGCCAACCTAAAATAGTAAAAGACTAAACTGTACTGAATTGTACTGCTGGAAAGCTTTTGAGACTGTCAAAGTTTTGTTTATTCCTTTGGTTAGTAGGATCATTATGATTTAAATAAGAATATCACTACTTCATATATATCAAATCACAGCAGGGATAATTAACATTATTAACACCCTGGTGAAACAACATATGAAATATTTGAATGTTTATACAAAATGTCCTTTGGTATTTTGTGGAATTGAAATATCCAAATTAAAAAAAAAATTCAAAATAAAATTACTTTCAAATCAAATTAAATATCCAATAACCACCCAAGATAGTTTTTGCAAAGAAAGACTGTAGGAGTCTTTAAATGTTCTACACTGTTTGTGAGCTTTTCAATAACATGTAGCATTTGATTATATAATCAGTACTTAAGTAGACCATCAAGATTACCCTTTTCCAGAGAGCCTCACAATAAAATGCTTTCTTCAAAGTCTAAATAATGTAACCCCTAAGAATAAGAAGACATCATTACAATGTCCATTTTGTATTTTAGTTACTAAAAATTGCTATGGATGGAATCTGGAAGAAACTATAACTCTTTTTAATCTAAGTAATGTTAGATCCCTGAGTTGACTTTAACTAAGGAGGTCCATTATGCATTTTAAGAGAGTTCTTTTGAATTAAGCACATACCTCAAAGAAATAAATGTACCCTTATCAGTGGATCATGAAATATGCTAGGTTTCCAAGCAGTCTGATACAAGGCAGCATTCAGCCCACTGATGCCTGGACTCTGGAACTGCATATCAAGGAGACGGGGGTGATAGGCAGAAGGCACCACTCTCACTGTGATAACAGTCTTGCAGTTCTAGCCTAGTGCAGACATGTGTTGCTTGCCTCTCAAACTTAGCCTTCTTTCCTTTTCTTCACAATTGCTTAAATTTTCCAGTCCTGTGCATTGGGTGTATTTGACTCCACTCTTTCCATACTTCATTACCTTCTCAAGGGCAGAGCAAATGTTGTCACTTAATTATGCAAATTCTTTAATGTCTTCCTAGTGGTTTATGTTCAGGGAAGCTATGGGCCACTTAATCCTAATATTCCTTTCAGACTCATTTTCCTCAACTCCTTTCCTCAAGAACAACTAACCAATCACCATTTCTTAAATCTATATTGTAGATCATACACCCAATTCTTTGCTCATGCCTTTTCATCTGCATGCATTCTAAAGTCTTAATGTGCTCCCAGGTATCTTATTTTCTGAAGTTTGCTTTGACACATCTAATCAAAGATTAATCTCTCCCCCTTCATACTATTCTGTAGTGATGTTTTCATTCCTCGTATCATCTCCATTTCTTAATCACCATATTTTCTCATCTAGTGTCCTCTCTGTGCCTTCTGTAGCACTTAGTTCAGATTTATATCATTCTATTTACTATACCATATTATAGTGTATCTACGACTGTATTTTGCTGTTTTCCTGTTACACTACGAGCTCATTGGCAGCAGGACTACACAATTAATAGAGAGTTTTTATTGTGGGTGTATTAAGTGCCAGGCATGAGTCTAAGCACTTTGCAAGCATAAATCCATTCAATTATCCAAACAACTCCAAGAGATTAGACTATTATCTCCCCCATGTAAAAGAAGAGGAAACTGAGGCAGAGAGAAATTAAGTAATTCCCTCAAGGCACTGTTTCTTGTTACTGAAGAAAGTTTTCAAACTAGGTCATCTGACCCCATAACCCATTCATGACACTGCCCTTGTTCTTTGTTCTCCTCTCTCTTGGGACTCTCTCTCAACTTTTCAGTGCCTACTAGAATTTCTAAAATGTAGCTCTACATGTTTTTAAGCAAATTAATTAACTGTTTGTACATGCATGAGTAGGTTTTGGGGAAAGGTAGGCACAGCATCTTCCCAAACAAACTCTTTAAAAGTTTCATAAATCTAAGTTAAATTATACATAAACAGTTTTGTTTCCTTAGTTTGAAACTGATGATAACCAGAATCCACTTGAAGCAAAATTTAAGTATTTTTTTTCAGAGCACACTAACTCATTTAATCAATACTTTTAAGGCAAACCAAAAATTAGCTCGTTAAAACTTGTAATAAACAATGGCAATAAACCCCTCCATCCTATACTTGAAGGTTTTTATTGAGCTACTTTATAACATGAAACAGCTTTTAGAGATGACAAATTTACAAGCTTTCAACTGACTTGTCCATGATGAATGTAAATGACATTTTCAGTTTCAAATTGGCTTCTGGGTCTAAGGATTCAGATGCCTAAGTTTTTATCTGTGGTAATACATTTCTTTAGTGTGAAACATCATTTTTATGCATCAGAAAAATTATTGATGCCATTTTAATGAAACCAATTATCTTTTTTTTTTAGTTTGACGTCCATGTCAGTATAATAATTAAGTAGCTCAAATCTGCATGGGATCATATGTCATAGCTAGCTTTATGCCGCTGAGAGTAAAGCTCCCAGCAGTCAAGAAAAGTAACAGGGAAAAGGTTACAGAAGGCATTTTCCCATGAGCTTTGATTCCCTGCATTCATAAACCTGCCTGTCTAAGGAAACTCAGATGGTCACGACACAACAAAAAATCACCCAGTAAAGGAGCACAGGCTTAACCTAACAACGCCAAGCAATGGCATATTTATTTAGGTTTGTTTCATGAAGACTGTCCCATGACTTTACAAAGCCCAAGCCCTGAATTCCTAAATTCTATGCTGTTTTCAAAATGGAACCAAACACCATGAAGGAAATACTACAGAAGTTTCAATGCAGCATCCTTCTTTCTTAGAGAGATGATCATATGAAGTTTACAGATTCGAAATGCATGACTTGGGCTCTTTTCCCTTTCTGATTATATTGACTCCAGACACTAGCTTTGACACTGTTTGGGAACACTTAACCTAGATACCACTTCTGGAGAAGACATGATGAATGACTATAACATTTTCTAGTACACATTTGTTTGTGATTAATCTTAGATTTCATTATCTGACTGGAAGAAATGTTGTATTTTATATGGCTGAAAATATTAACTTCTTTATCATGAACTTTTGAATTTGTATAATCCCATCCATCACTCACAGAGAATGCGGCAACAGGACTTGGCAGATGTCCCAGTTTTATCTAACTTGCTTTAGAGGCAAACAATAGAAAACTTTGTAAAGTCCTATGGCAGGCAGCTGAAAGACTGCACTAGAATCCTCTGAATCGTAAGGCCAGGTATAGGGACAGAAGGACCCATTACTTTTATTGTTTGCCTCAGTGGCTGATTTAGCCAATAGGCATGCACGGTGGGCACAATATTTAGGGTCTATAATATCTTCAGAAATTCAAGGAAGTGTACTAATTTCAATTTACTTTAAAAATGAAGAAAGAAGTGAATTAAAAATAGTATTTATATCATAATGAATCCCACCCAGATATAGTCTGATTTTTTTTTTCTACAATGAAAGGAGATCATGATGGTAAAGTGCCTATGGCCCAAGAAAATCATGAAGTTGCTCTAAACTTAGTTGATCTTTTTGCTGGCTGAGTGGATTCATTGACAAGTTTCAAAATATTACTGTGGTTCTCAGTGAAAGAAACACAGGCTGGTAAACAAACCTCACAAGTATTAAGTTTTGTCAAATGGACAAATCATTTAAGCTGCTCTACCCTCAGTTTCTTTATAAACGGTTTCCATAAGCAAGAATAATAATAATCATCATTTATGTGTCTGGCACGCTTTTAGGTACATTACGAGCATTACTTCATTTAGCTGCAGGGTTCAATGCTGAACAAGCAAAGAGTTAGACTGCTAAAGACATTTAAAAATGACAACAGCATTAACCATAGAATGGTTTTATCAGAAGGGATTAGAAATGAATGCCTCACAGATGAACAATGGCCTCATTAAAAGATGTTTACCACAATATACGAGAGATACAATATTTTAGAGGTTCAAGGCTCTAATGAGTATGTGTAGCGATAACTTTGAATTATATGATACACATATCTCATGAGTTTTAAGTTTTGAGGAGAGAGAGGTTCAGTAACTATTCTGTATAAAAATAAACACAGATAAATTACTTTGGGAAATAGTCTATGTAAAATTTTACATTTACTAACAATTTGATGTGTATTTTAATAAGAGACAACATATTAATAACACTGATATTAATAAACTAAAGTAGCTGCATTTCAAATATGTGTGAATTTCATCAGTCTTAAATTTTATAACAAGGAGGCAAGCTTGGAGGGAATATTTCTGATGCAACAAGTGAAATTACTAAGAAGTCAACATACCCCTTCTAGACACAAGGGATAAGCCAATATACATTTTACAGACATGTATGGTATTCACCAATACTTAATCTATGACAGTGTTTGTGAAGAGCTAGCAGTACTCCCGAGCTATCTGGAAGTCAGGAGATGTGATCTGATCTTCATTAACTCTCTAAACAACTTCAGAATCTTTTCAGAATTACTTATACCACTTCCCCCCTTTCTATTTGGACAATTGTCACAGACTATTAATGAATCTTGCCTTATTTCTCTCTTCCAAAGTTGTCTTTACAATTGCAAACATGATCTTGCCATCTTCTTTAAGCACTCTTCATCCATTTCAGAATTCTAATTTTCATTTCATAGCATGAAATCATTCATAACCAGATTTGTCTGCCCTATTTCCTGATAATTCTCTATGCAGATTTTACATCTGCTTTCCTTTTTATGCCTTCATTGATGATATCTCTTCTATCTACAACTACTGTGTTTCTCTTATCCTTATCCTGCCTCTTCCCTCACCTCAATTAATTTTTGTTTAATCTTCATCTTTCTATAAAATTTTCCTTTACAGTGCCTCCCCCACTTCACTCCTCCTCTGTCTCCAAAGCAGATACTTTGAAAAGAGTTTTCACACTGGATCTTAACAGAAGTTTTACTTTTCTGTCTTCTCTGCCAGTTTGAATTATTTCAGCACAATAGTTTATATTCATCTTTATAACACTAGCTGTTAGGATAGCTTGTTTAGGTTGGAAGAATGGGTAATTTGATGAATAATGAAATAATCACTATGATCTTGAACAACTTAATCTATTTAAACCACATATTTTCATCTACAAAAATATTATTTTGCTATCATTCATATTAAACATGAGACCTGATATTCAGCAAGTTTTTATGACCAGTATTTTTATGGGGCAGATCTCTATATTACAGGATTGGGAATAATCAGCCCATACATTTTCTTCAATTACTACAGAAGTTTTCTTTTCAACCTCTAACAATGTTACAATGTGAAATCACTCATCAAATCTAAATATTGAACAACACAAATAACCTTAGCATTATTGACTTTCAGATTCTTTTGTACACAAGCATATACAAAATAGTAAAAGTAGAAACCATAACTACTAAGGGTGAATCTAAAATGAGGATCTATAGTCTTTTACCCTTGTTTATTTTCTCCTAACCTTCTTCTGGGTCTGCAATGTGTGCCATATAATTTAAGAACATTCAATTCTGATATGCAGAAAAAAAAGAAAAAAAGGGGTGGATGAAACTCACCAGAAATATTAAGTATAGATAGCAAGCAAGCAATGGGTTTGTGAGACATAAGTAAAGCTCATAAGATATGTTAAATGTAGATAGACAGTAAATTGGTAACTTTATGTGTTGACTCCAGGTATCTCCCTTCACTAAGTGACCTTGTTCAATGCAACTTATAATATCTTCAGTAAGGAAGGTGGATGTGGGATGGAAAGGAGAGAAGAGGGATAGAAAGAGGGAGAGAAAGGTCATATAAACCTTCTGTAATACAAGAGTTGAGTAGGGTGGTCCTTTCCAAGCTTCTTATGTACTCAATCCCAAGTATGTTAACTTATCCCATCTCTTTTTTCTTGTTTCTTACTGAATGTTTTCATTTGGTTTAAAAAACTATGAGATTTAAGCACCTCAGTTCGTACTTAAGAATTTTTATGTCCTTGACTTCTGGGAATGTCTGCTAATTAATAAGTTTTGAGGCTACCGTTGCCTTAATGCCATTTCCCACATGAGATGGTTAACTGTTTGGAAAACACAGTTTCGTTGCAAACTTACCAATCAATAAATATCAGTCTACGTATGTAAGTTTTTCATTTATCTTAATGACTATCAATCATAGTTTAATCTAACATGGCTTTTATAGAATTCCCAGACCATATCAGAATACTGTTTTTAAAAAAAGAAACTGGATTCTTTTCTAGGAATCTTATCCCTTACAGGAAGTGCTAGTATATGCTCTGACATTTAATGACAGCTTGGCATCAATATACATCCAACTTTTCCCTCAACTCCCCATGCTGGCTCTCTGAATTATAGACCTTAACATTCTATTAAGATAGTATTAAATAAATAAATATTTTAATTTGTATTCTTCCTAATGAAGAACAACAAAATATTTTAAATAAAATAAGTGTTTTTTTAATGTCATATGCTTTTATAACATGATAAATATAAAATAGACTCTTAGAGTGCTGATGGACATTGTATTAGGTTGAACCATGATAATAACATTCTTAAAGGTTAAAACTACCAAATATTGACAAACTGAGATAGCCATATATATGCATGTCTATATATACATATATACACATATGCATATATATATCCTGCTTTAACAATGATCTGGTTTAAACACTCTAAAACACTTTTAATTAATAGGTTTTCAGTATCTGATTCAGGACTTATAATGTTTCTATTGGTTCTTTTTTTTTTAAGATTTATTTATTTATGCATACAAGCTGGGGTACAGGCCAGAGGCATGGGGCGGCGAGAGGGTTCACCAGAGACAGAGTGGGGAGCAGAACAGGTAGATGGTTGGAAATACACTGCTGAGGGGAGCAGCGGGTGAGGCAGGAGAGGTCTGCCATGCCATGTGGGAATCTCCCCGGCTGGGCGTCGAACTCGCGTCGCCACTGCTGACAGCTCCACAGCGCAGTGCTTAACCGCTGCGCCACCAGGGAGGCCCCTCTATTGGTTCTTAAAGCAATTCCTTCCATTATCGGACTTGTGACTTACAGAAAGTAAGTTCTTCCTAATGTTGAGTAACAATCTTTATCACTATAACTAAATTTTATCAACAGGGCGTTTATTCTCTTTATTTTGCAAACCAGAATACTTTTGAGTGAAATAGGACATTCTTACTAATTATGAGAGAACAGAAGATACAAGGAGCAATCATCCTATGAATATATATGATTCCTCCTTTACAAGTTTTCTTTTAAAATAAATGATAATTTCTATTAGAGTTGATTTCCCTGTTTCGCAAAGTTAGACAGAACTCCACGTCCTTAGATCATTCTGCTGGCATGACATTGAACCCTATTTTCATAACTTAGTTTAGAATATTATATATTGTTGTGAAGCAAAATGAATAAAGTTAAACTAGATAGACTTCACAGCCACAAAATGGACAAATTATAAAACTCATGGCAATGCATGTCCACAATTTTTGGTTGTAAACAACTGGCTCCTGCTCTGTCTTCCTTCTTCTTCACCCTACATTCTTGCCCTTATTTCCCCTTCTCTTTTACCAGTGTTTTGGGCCTACAAGGACATAATTAATACTGTTTACACTTACCTTTGATTCTCAACATTAAAAATGTGGTGCCCTGTACTGGGTTCCTTATGACTAGGTTCCTATATAGATTCAAATACCTACTTGCTGGCAGTCCAGTATGTAAGTCTATTTCTCATTTTGTATTCCCTATGTAACTGAAATCAAACTAGAAGACGAAGGAGCACATGGAACTCATTAGAGTTTTGTGCCCAGTAGATACTAAATAAATCAGTGGTTCTCATCTCTTCTATTTACTATACTAGTCTTAGGTTTGCTGCCAAATGTTGAGAGATGTTAAAGTGGCCGCAATGTGCTGGAATTTACCGCCTAAGTCCTAAGAGATGGCAATAAACAGTTACATTCAGTGGTACACTGTTGAAGGGTGATGACGTGAATTCTGTGAAACTGTGATTACTTTTATAAAAATAGATACTGTGAGAAGTTCCTCTACCAAAGCACTTTTAAAAGTTAATCATTCCTTAGGTTTTTAATGCTATTTTTGACTTTATTTAATCCCTTAAAGGGTGATTCCAAAAGTTATAAAGAGTTTAACTCAATCATGAAAAGTTTGAAATCCTCTATAATAAATGTTTATTTGCTGAGGAGTGATTGACTAATAGAAGTTAAAAAATGGAAAAAGGAGAGGTGTGTTTCATATGTGTTTTCATGGTGACACATTTATGTTAGCACTGGATCTAAAATCATCTTGATCCATGGAGTATGATTTGCCTTTTTATTCTCTTAAAATTTATCGCATAACCATGAAAACCTTAAACTATATACCAAAATATGTATACATCTATATAACCTCATTTTATCTTTCTCCCCCAATAGCTCAATAATCATCAGTTCTTAAACTTTTTAAATGAATTAAGTATTAATAGAATTTTTAAAGCATTCTGATTATAGTGAGGAATATGGACAATACAAACTTGGAAGCTCATTTCACATGAAGTCAATCTGTTTACATGAAGCTTTATTTTGGGACATTATCTTTCCCTTTAATAGAACATCATTTCCTCAGAGTCCATGGGTTACTATGGTATCCTGCTTATATTTGCCTCTAATGTTCCATTAATGTTCAATTGTGAAATTGTTTTGACTAGTAGACTTGGCAGTAGTGGCTAATGTGGGACAAAAAGAGCAGCTCCTGGAGCAATCACAGTAGTACAGAAATAAACTGAGTAAGGCATCATTGTCACTAGCTCACGTTAAATCATTTCAGACTTTATTACTATGATAAGATAACCATAAAACTGACAAAACACTAGAAACAGTGAAAGCAATTTTCAAGTACTTATTGATCATCTTTATGCCAATTTATCATTGGTTACTGTGATAAAAAGTAACCTGTTTTTTTGGTCAAAAATATTTAATGACTTACAAAATTTACAGGTTAGAAAAAATAGACAATCTTGTTTTATTGATTCCCCTGATCAGCGAATCACACTGACAAAAATCCAAAAATGTATATACCAACTGAGTATAAATATTAAGGCTCTTTAAGATAAAAGTCATCTACTTGTTGATTTATTAATAATCTTTCTGATTATTTTGCCTCTTACTACTAGAAATAAGTGTTAATAATTTGTCCCTTTTTTTTAAAGATTTATTTATTTATACATACAAGCTGGGGTACAGGCCAGAGGCGTGGGGCCGCGAGAAGGTTCACCAGAAACAGAGCCGGGAGCAGAACAGGCAGATCAGAAATACACTGCTGAGGGGAGCAGCGGGAGAGGCAGGAGAAGTCTGCCGCACCATGTGGGATTCTCCCCGGCTGGACATTGAACTCGCATCTGATGCGCTGCCGACAGCTCCACAGAGCAGCGCCCAACCGCTGCGCCACCACGGAAGCCCTAATAATTTGCTTTTTTGGTCATAAGGACATGATAGACACTGACACAACTGACAAATTTGCTCACCATCGTTTCTGTAATCCTGTTAATTCCCTATATTTCTAATTAAAATCTGTTAACATTTTAGAACCTGTATTAAACATATTATGCCTGTATTAAACACTCTAATAAATTTTTTGGAGTAGTAAAATTTTATTTATATTTTGATTGAGGCAATCAAATGTGTGTTACCACACCACACCAATCAGTTTTAAAAAAAAAAAAAGATAGTTTTACCATTTGAGACAACATGGATAGAAACCAAAGGGATTATGCTAAGTGAAGTAAGTCAGAAGGAGAAAGGCAAATACCAGATGGTGTCACTTTTATGTAGATATAGGAAACAAAACAAAGGGCCAGATAAAACCAAACATTTACCAAATTAAATTTTAAATTCTAGTGGTGAAAAAATGTTTTCCTAGTGAAACCTGTGAAGTGGAACAAAAGAAATTTCCTGTATCTTGGTTACTTAGCTTCTTGATAAGAGTCTTGAAAAATTGATTTAGCAAAGCCAGTTTCAAGAGTTAAACTAAATGTGGTAGAGGTAGTAGCATTTATGGGCTAGGGTGGGTTTTTTAAATCCACTTGTTCTTTAATACCTTAAAAATTAATTTAAAAATGAAATTATACTTTGTCATGTGTAAATGCCATGATAAATAAGGAAAGTAAACTTAGAAATATCTGTCTCAGGATTTTTTTCCTTTTTCTATTTTTTTTTTTTTACGTTTTATCATGGAAAAAATTTAAAAACATACAAATATAAAGCAATCAGTATAGCACACTCCTATGTACCTACCACTCAGCTATAATAATTTAATAACAATAATTTGCTAAACTTTTCTCATCTATGTCCATTTAATTTATATTTACAAAACTATTCTAAAGCAAATCTCACACCTAATATCACTTGTTTATTCTTCAATATATATCATTAACAGGTAGGTAACACTTTTTTCAAACCATTAATACTTTGTTCAAGTTTTATAATTTTCTCATATATATTTTTCTCAATTTGTTGTTCAAATCAGCAATACCCGCCCCTCAATTTCTAAAAGCATCCAGACACAATTCATATGTCAACTAAGTCATTCATAATCTTCAGTGGTTTCCTCTCCCACTCCTCTTTATCTGTGTCATTTCTTTGTTAAAAAAAAAAATCACATCATTTATCATAAAACTTCCCACATTTCAGATTTGGCTGATTTTCTTCTCCCCATTTTTACCTCTTTTACACAGAAGACCATACCAGAGCTGAGAAATATTAAATGTTCATCAATTAGTGTATAAGTAAACAGTGGAAGGGTATAACTACTCAGATTCTCTGCTCTTGGATGTAGAGACCCTATAGGAGATGATGAAGAGGAAGAAGTTTGGAGACTGACAATTGGGCAAGTTGTGTTTACCATAAGTCCTTTACCTAAACTCTCTGAGTTTCATTTTCTACATGTGAAAAAAATGAAGACAGCAATTCCTTTCCTGGCCCATAAAATGCTCATTAAATAACAGTTGCTTTTACATTATTATTTCAAGCTATATTATTTTAACACACCATTGTTATAAAAGATCATGTTGGTTTTGATATAAATCAGTAGCATATTTTGGTTTCTCTCCAGATTTAATGGTTGAGAGAGCTGGATAAGGATTTATTTAAATAATCACTGACTCTTTTAAAAAGTCAATTCAATCTGGAAATATTTTCTATCAGCTTTGGTTCTTTCCTCATCTTTCTGTGCCAGATTTGATCCACCTTATCAAGCCAAATTTGGTAGGCTGTTTAGTACTTCTCACTAACATTTGCCCTAATCTTCTTCCTTCAAGGTACATAGCAAGTGTGCCTAACTCAATGTTTCCATTTTCTTCTTTTCCAACCCAAAACAACATACATCATATGAAGCCAATCTTCTCGATACACTCTTTTTATACAATAGCTTATCACACATTTAGTAATTATTTCATTTTGTTAAAATCTATTTAAATTTAGAGGACAAAAATTAAGTTCTGCATCCTTAAAACAGAACAGTTTAATTGCTGAAAATGAAGCTACAGTAATAATATCAGTAATGTGATACCTTTCCGGTTTAATAAAACCCTTATTGAAAATGAGGGGGAATTGTCTTGAGGTAGTTGCATATTTGCCAACATTAGTTAAAATGGATTTCAGGTAGCTGAAGGGTGATAAAAATGAAGAAAGCATCAAGTAAAGAAGTGGTCAGTATTGATAAAGTTGGCAGAGTGGTCAAGGGAGTTGAGAAGTTTTAGTCTCAGAAACCAAACTTTGGCCTTTGCATATTAACTCACGACATTGGCATGGTTCCATTGCATGGTAAGGACTAAGGCTAAATTGCAGTAGTAAAAAGCAGAAATGATGAGGTTAAGGTAAGTGTGGTGGTAAATGAAAGATTAGAGATGAATTCATTACTTGAAATGACATTAATATGCAGGAAGCTTTGGAAAGAATTTTCTGCCTTTCCTTTCAGATAAAAGAAAAACACAGTGTTTGATTAATAAGGTAAATTTTAAGATGGAGATAGATGGATGAAGTTAATAGATTCCTTGTTTGATAGATTCTTGTTTCTTGAAAGTATGATAATGGACAGCTTGCTGAATGCCAGGTTGAGATTTTAAGGAAAATTATAAAGATTTTCAGAAGCTGATAATGTAAATGAAACTATTAGGAATCAAGAAGGGATGGTTTTGATTGTCGATTTTCTTTAAGGATGACTGGCAAACAATGACAGGCTATCTTTCTTGAACACTTTGGTTCTTTCTTCAACTTCCTAGCCCATATTTGATACACTCATGCAAGGAGTAGGCACAGAGAAAGCTGGTGATTGAGCTGAGAATAAACAAGACAGGGCCAAAGACTATAACAAGATTGTTGGTACAGGTGAGGGATTTAAAACAAATTCCAACCAAGGGTAGGAAGAGGAAGAAAGTCAAGAGCGGGTGACAAACCAGAAAGAATTGTGGTCAATTCTGCAATGCAAGGGTATTACAGAAGGAGAGGAAGAAAATTGTGATTAGTAAGGGGACTTTCAAAATCCAATATCTCAAATATAGGTCCATAGAAGTATGCAGCTGAAATAGAAAAGTCATAGGACTAGAGAAGATTAAGAGTCTGTTAAAAAGATTGTCATTGAGGATTCTGAATATTTTTTTTAGGAACCTTTAGCCACCTTCCAACAAAGACCAAGTAAAAAAAGAGAGAAAAAAACTCAGAAAAGTTCTATAAGGCATAGAAAGAGGTGGAAAAGAGAAGGGAATGATTCAAACGGGATGAATTAGCAAGTCTGAGAAATACAAAAGAAAAAATTTTCAGAGGTACAGGCTAGGCAAAAAGTCTTTGTCTATCCAAAGTAGCAGCTGCACAGAATCACAATTCAGTGTCACTTGATTCTAAATTCATTGAAAAGCACTAGGGCAACAGTTCCAAAAAAGGATTATGGAAAAAGTAGTTATAAAATATGCATTATAAACATTTCTTAAATATAGATCTCTTCCATATTAAATATTCTTTTAATACCTACAGGCATCAGTGCCTATTTAAGATCCAGATCCTGTCAAATTTTGTTTTGTTAAAAGAAGAAAACCAGAAGAAACCTCCATAAGCAGTATTTTATTTGAAATGTTATTTTTAAATATGGCCATCAGGTGTCTATGAAGAAAACTTGTTCTGATAAAAAGTTTATTATTAACAGGACTAAAGGAGCTGGGCAAAGCTAAAGGATTGCAGAGACATGATTCCAATAGCTGCAAATAAAAGCAATTGCAGCTCCCCACAGTGTGTCAGCAGGTACTATAGAACCTGTAAAATAGTGATGTGAAAATAGTGATGACAACGATTTAAACAGATAATACTGTCATATGCCAGCATCATAGCAGCTTCTTAAACACAAAGGAGGCACAACTGAGTGAATGAGTAATCCGGGGCCTGGCAGGAAGGCGACAGAAGAAACACGCTTCACTCAAGGGTCTGGTTTTGGAGTGTGAGACGGAACAATGTTTCAGAGAGTATGATGCCACAATCTCAAATCCTAATTCAGAAGCTGTTCATACTGAGGAGCCAACCTGAGTGCATATAGACCACAGGAAAATTCAGGAACCTGCTCAATGCTCAGGACTAAGGCAGACAAATGGTTGTCACCTGGGAACACCCCCAAAAGGAGAAAGTGCACAAACATTTTAAGCAAACTGAGGCATAAGACAAGATTCCATTTCCTGGACAAAGAGAAACTGGACAAAGCACCCAGAAGCAGAGATGTCATAAGGATAGGGATTGAAGGTAGAATAGTACACAGGAGTATACTAACAGTATACAGGAGTATTACTAATGAAAGGGAACTAAACAAAAGTCTAATTTCTTTAGACTAGGACAGCATGTAGTGATAAGGAAGATTCTTTGAGAGCTGGCAGTTTAATAACATCATTGAATGCCAGGTCTCTCCTGTGGTTGTCAGCAAAGAAGGAAAAAGGTATCACAGGAGCCTGGGTGATTTGCTTGACTCATGTATCCTGAATTTTAGCATTTAGTACCAAACACTGCATTGTAGCAGTAATAATGGGTGAAGAATAACTAGGATCCTACCTGCTTTGAGGGGGTGGGGTTTGGCATGGCCTCATCTGCATATGGGCTTTGTCAAGAAAGCAATTTCCAATTTTAACAAAAAGGTGGAAAGCAAAGCCAAATGACAAAACATTGATAAAGGAGGGAAGAAGAGAACAAAGACACCAACAGTTAAATGACTCTTTCACAATCTACTAGAAAGTCACACTCCTTGTCTGAGAAATCTAACAAATTTAACCACCGGGTTATCATTTTGTCTTGGTGGAATTATAAACACAAATTACAAGGGAAGTTCTAAAACGGTGAGTAGGACATGGTTTTAAGATGCTCACCTAGATGACCCACCATATCAAACCTTCGTGAAGATTTTTCTTAGAGGGAAAACCCCAATTTCTCAAAGAAAGAGTAAAATCCCTAGCAACAATGATAGCATCTCACCTTAAAAAGAGAGAGGTGAAGGAATGAAGGAGGATAAAGGGTGGTACCTGGTGAGGAACAAAGTTGAAACCTGGGTAATTATAATATTTTTCTTTACACACTTGAGTTTGGTTGAAGGCAGTGGAGAAGGAATTAAGGGAGAGACAGTTTTAAAATACATGTAAAGAGAGCATATTTGGAAAGAAGTATAAGAAAGCAACAGAAATATTAATAGCATATTAATAGTATTTCTTAAGAAAATAAATTAATTACTTTCATTTAATGACTGCATTGAGCTACCAAATTATGTATAACTGGCTTACTAGAAATGCACAAATATATAATAAGTAGAAAAGGATAAAAACTAATATTGATGTGTCATTCACCTTAATCATTCAATCTTCAGTCAGTAAATATTTACTAAACATTTGGAGAATGGTAGAGGGAAAATACCAGAGCTCAAAAGTGTTCAAAATTTAAAATTCAGCTAGGTAGTCAACATCCACACACAAAAAAGATTAGTGAACAACTTATAGCATACATCTAATATTATTTGTCCTATGATATTTAAAACGTTTTATGTACATTTAGTATTTAATTTTTGAAAATTTATGAACTTGTTTTATGTTTTCAAAAGAGTTTACAACAATGAAACAACTGTCAAACTATTAATACCTATTGAAATTATGAATATGTTAATATATAAAGTGGAGAAATATCCAGTGAAGTTTACATAATAAAATGTACTCCAAATTTAATTAGACAACTCTCAAATATTTATTAAATGGACTCTATGTTGAGTATTATTAGGAAAATTTGAATATTCATATGGAAAAATATTTTCACACATCACATTATCACATTATATATCATCACATTATAGAGAAAAATTAATTCATGGTAAATCAAACACCTATACATAAATGATAAAATTTTAAAGCTTATAAAACAAAACAAAAAATATCTTTGTGACCAGTATAGGCAAAAATTTCTTCAGACATAAAGACTACTAATAAAAGAAAAATTAACAAAGCTAACTTTATCAAAACTAAACTCTGTTCTTCAGATGAGATCATTTTAAAAATACCATTAAAGAAATGAAAAGTCAAGTCACGGTCTAGACAAAATTACTCATCAAACATATATCTGACAAAAGACAACCTACAAAATATATAGACTCCTGCAAATCAATAACTAAAGGAAAACAGCTAAATAAAAATGGACAAAATTAAACACTTCATAAAAGGAGATATAGAAATGATCAATAAGTACATATAAAAGATGTTCAATATCATTATAGCCATCAGGGAAATACAACTTAATTCTGATGAGTTGTCACTTTGAACTCACTATAATAGGGTTAAATTTTCTGTGAGAGTGAAAAATTTTATTACCACTTTGGAATTCAGTTTGTCAATTCCTCATGAAGTTAAATACACCTCTTTATGATCAAGCAATTCCACTCATTGATATTTATCCAAAAGAAATGAAAACATGAGTCCTAAAAAAGAATTGTACAAGAATGTTCATAATAGCTTTATTCATAGTTGTCCTCAAGGGGAAATAACCGACATGTCTATGATGGGGGAAATGATGAATAAATTGTAGTATTTTATACAATGAGATACTGTTCAAAATTTTTTAAAATAAAGTACTAATATACAGACAACACAGATGAATCTCAAAGACATTATGTTGAACTAAAATATAAATAGAAAAGAGTGCACAGTAGGGTGGTGGTACCTGAGGGGGATCCTATACTTCCAAAATACCATCAATATCAATAAGCCAACGTTACCTCAATTAATAAAGGGAAAAAAATGAAAATGCATAATGAAAGAGTCACTTTTATGGAGTTCTAGGACAGGCAGAACTAAAGCATGATCACAGTGAATTAGAAAAGTTTGCCTTGGGTAATAGGAGGTATCAATACTGTCTGGGCCACGAGCATACTTTTTAAAAGAGAGAAAAATATTCAATATTTTAATGGGAGTTATGGTTACATGTTCTGTCAAATTTCATTGAACTAATTAATACTTACATGTTTTACTCCATATAAATTATACCTTAATAAAAAAAGAACTGAAATTGCATCAAATGATTTCTAGAAGTTCCTTCCTCTGCCTCCTATGCCAATATTTTTGTGAAGACTGTAATGATTTTCCAATGAAAACAATTATTGAAGGTTCTCTATATATTTAACAGGGCCATTTACATGTTACTATATTTTAAAAGTATTACATAGCTCTTTAATGGTTTTAACTTGCAGCTAAAGAACTGTCCAAATGAAATGCTACCATATGTGACACAGATGTCATACACAGTATTATGTTAAAGGATCTCAATCATCAAGGTTTCGCACTTCATCTCCAATCAGAACTACATTCATTAACATGAAAATCTTGCTTTTTTTTGCAATTACAATTATTTACTATTAAATTTTTTATTACCCAGTATTTTCAGATTTTTTAAGGTCATTACTATTTTACAGAGCTTTATCTCTATTAAAACTGGGTAGTCTCCTCTCTGAATGCAGTATTTGATTAGACTTCCAATATGTCCCATAAAAGCAACGTGTAAAAAGTTGAATTTTATTTTTGGCAATATTTCTAAATTGCTTTCTATGACTATTAAGCCATTAATAACTAGAACAGAAAAACCATTTTTTTTTAAATCCCATTGATAACTACCTTCATAATTTAAATAAAAATCTGTTCTTTTGTAATAGTGTGAAGGTCACTTTTTGAAACCTACTTAATCTTGAAGAAAAATCTCACATGCTACATTAACACAAATTTGCCTTAATTATCTTTCACTTAGTGATCTAAGTCAAACATGGTGAATCACAACCCTCTCAAAAGAAAATCTCCATCCAGCCACTACTTAAGTGTATGCTTCATACCAAATGATTTAAAAAGACAGAATAAGGGCATAATTACAATTTTCTAAAATAGGTTTAATAAAGCAGTTACAAATATCCTGAAATGTTAAAAGTCAGATATCAGATGCAATTCTGTCTTCTTCCGTTCCATCCTAGCACAAATTACAAATGTGAGTCTTTCCCAAGTGAAACTGTGTGAATACGAAGCTACTGAGAGAGATCACAAGAGCTCACGGCCCTTTCTGACATGCCCGCTAAGATCCTTTCCTTCAAACTCAGAAACTACACAATCCCAGCTGTTCAAATGTCTGACAGAAATAAGGGCTTGGAAGGGTTCCATCTGGCTGAACTTTAACAGCAAAAACAGGAACAAAGCAATGCTCACAGGCAAGGATTTTGCAAGACTAAATAAATCTGCAAATGGAGGAAATAAAATGCATCATTCTGTAAAGGTTAAGTGGAAAGAAATGTACAGTAACATAATATAAGGCTTTAAGCATAAAATATCAACAGGGCTGTTCTTACTTCGAGACAAAGATGGGTATCTATTATTTGTAAAATATCTTTTTTCTCCCAAAAGAAGGTATTTTTCAGGATCATCTTTGTTGGTCTGACTCTGTCAGGATGAAGATCATTTCTACTTTATTCATTCATGATGATCCAGGGACTTGAATGTGATCCTAAATTTGAAGTAACTTATAGGAAAAGTTGGAGCTTCTGAATCACCGTAATCAAGCCACACTAAATATTATAGACAAGATCCACCAAAATCGCATCCATTTTCCCTCAGTCTTTTCTTTCTCTTCCTTCACCCCTTCTTTTATGTTTTCCTCTGTGTACCCTTGCTACATTACAACTCTCTGTCTTTATTTACATTCTCTCTGATTTCCTTCTCAACATGAATTCATCTTCAAAGACTTAGCTCCTCTTCAAATTTCTGAGGTTTTGTGCCTCTCTGGTGGTGCAGGGTTTAAAGTCTCAGCACTATCAAGCTATTGCCAGCCACTCTGGCATAAATTCAATCTCTGGTGGGAGCTAAGGCACATGGTGCAGCAGACCCCTCTTCTCTCACTTGCTGCTCCCCTTAGCAATGTATTTCAGTAAATTTGCATGTTCTGCTCCCCACTCTGTCTCTGGTGAGTCCTCTCACCCCCTGTATCTCTGGCCTACACCTCAGTTCTTGTGTGCAAAAATAAATAAAATAAATCTTTTTAAAAAATTCTGAGGTTTTCTTTCTCTCCTGTCTTGGCAGAAAAGCCATTCCCTCCACCCATTTGACAGATCTCCTTTTACGCACAATGGCATGAGTCCTAATTGTATAACAAATAAAAAGGTTATTTTAAAAGTTCATTAAGTGGAATCATTTAAGAGGCATTTTGGAAAAATTTTGAAATTTCAATTAACTATCTTTTTATAATGATTTATAGGTTTTTAATTAGAAAAACTACTTTGTCTTTGGGATAACTGCAAAGCATTGATGGCAACTTATAAAATCAAACTCATAAACTGATGAGATTAATGATTATTGCATAAAACAATGACGATACCTCTGCATAAACCTCAGAAGGTCCAGATCAGAGGTTGTACTAAAGAGTACTTGGGGATACACCAATATCCTACAAGTGAAAAGTCAGATGCAGGGCATGGTTGCATCAGAGTGGGCGAGAACACCAAGGAACATCATAGTCAAGATCAGTAGCCAGTGAGGGACTTGTGATTGCATTTGAGTACTAACGGTGATATACATGGAGAAGTAGCAATAAGTTTAAGAGGGCTTAAAGAAAGATCTGGAGGTGGTCATGATGGGAGTGTAGATAATCAATTACATGATTATTTTGATATAACTTTGATAGATTTTCTTTTTTTTCATGAATCATATGTAAGTTCTTTTTTGTTTCTTTTTTTTATTTCCATTTCTCAGAAGAAATAGAAATACTGGAGTTCTGATAGATTTTTGGTACAAAATAAGTTGCTTTTTACCTCGAATATTGGATGGAAGGAGGACTGTCTTTTTCACTTCCCACTCTACCATCATCCTCTTGCCAGAAGGGACACAAAACTTCTGAGTTTGCTATTAAAACATCTGATCAGGTCAAAATGTAATTTAGAATAGTTTCCTGGGAGGTCAGCGAAGAGTTCCTTTGTATGTTTTGTGGAATGGTGGCAAACTACTCTTTTAAAGGGTATTTGTTAAATGTCAGTGTAAAAGAATACATTGGTCATCAGGTAGGAGTTGCTAGTACGATGTGTATTTGCCAAGTTCAGTTTTCCTTCTAAAGAATAGTGCTTTACATATTTTTAATTGTATTACATTCTTTCTTAGAGATAATCATCTTTTCCGGACGACATTTTTTCCCCACTAACCCCAATCATGATTCACTTCTATAACAATAATTACTTATACAACTTCAGCTATGTATAATACTAAAACTAAGTTTTAAAAATAATTAAATATATGTCTATAGTAGACAGACCTCTAAGAACAACATGCATGAACCTTATCTTTTGGTAACGTCTTACTCTCTGAGTATGAGTAGAAGCTGTGAGTATGATGAAATATCACCACTATGATTATAAGGTAGAGCTAACCTTCAAGCAGGAAAATAATTCAAATCTAAACAAAATAGTTCTTCAAAAGAGTCCTTTAAAACTTTTCCAAGGATGGTGGCATAAGAGGAAAGCAAAAGAGAAATGCAAAGAGATCTGAAGCAAGAGAAAGATACAAGTAATGACTGAAGATAGAGAGGCCATGAAGACCCAAGAATAAGCCCTCAAGGATGAAGAGTAGCTGATTGTCAATAGCCAGAAAGCAAGAGGAGCTTCAGTCTCACAGATGCAAAGAACTAATGTTGCCCATTTTGAGAATGAACTTGGAAGCAGATTCTTTCCCAGACTTTGAGAGGAGACCAGTCTGGTCGACATCTTGATTTCACATTTGTGATACTCCCAACAAAAAGCCCAGCCTCACACACCTAGACTTCTAACGTACAGAATCTGAGCTAATGATGTTTAAAGCCACTGTATGTGATATCTTGTTATTTAGTAAATACAGTATTTAAACCAGTAGACAAACAAGTTTAGTTTACTATCTAGTACAAAAGAGCTTAATCTTAGGGATATTAGGGGGTGGAGAGAGACAAAATGTTTCAAAAACACATCATCATTAACAAATTCACAATTTTTGGGCCTCCCTGGTGGCGCAGTGGTTAGGTGCTGTGCTGTAGAGCTGCTGGCAGTGGAGATGCGAGGTCGATGCCCTGCCGGGGAGATTCCCACACGGCGTGGCAGACTTCTCCTGCCTTGCCCACTGCTCCCTTCAGCAGTGTGTTTCTGTAGATCTGCCTGTTCTGCTTCCCACTGTCTCTGGTGAACCCTCTCGCCGCCCCATGCCTCTGGTCTGTACCCCAGCTTGCATGCATAAACAAATAAATATTAAAAAAAATTATAACTTTTATATTCCATTACTCTCATAGAGTTAGCCCAGCAAATTTATTTTTTTTTAAAGATTTATTTATTTATGTATACAAGCTGGGGTGCAGGCCAGAGGTGTGGGGCGGTGAAAGGGTTCACTAGAGACAGAGTGGGGAGCAGAACAGGTAGACTGATGGAAATACACTGCTGAGGGGAGCAGCGGGCAAGGAAGGAGAGGTCTGCCGTGCCATGTGGGAATCTCGTCGGCTGGGCGTTGAACTCACGTCGCTGCTGCCCACAGCTCCACAGCGCAGCGCTTAACCGCTGTGCCACCAGGGAGGCCCAGCCCAGCAAATTTATTTTTTTTATATTTTTTTAAAGATTTATTTATTTACACATACAAGCTGGGGTACAGGCCAGAGGTGTGGGGCAGCGAGAGGGTTCACAAGAGACAGAGTGGGGAGCAGAACAGGCAGATCAGAAACACACTGCTGAGGGGAGCAGTGGGCGAGGCAGGAGAGGTCTTCCGTACCATGTGGGATTCTCCCCGGCTGGGCGTCGAACTCACATCAAGCGCTGCTGACAGCTCCACAGCTCAGCGCTCAACCGCTGCGCCACCAGGGAGGCCCAGCCCAGCAAGTTTAAATGGACATCTCCTAAATCATGAAATGAAACATTTTGCCTAAATTAGCAATTAAGTCTGAAAATCTTAAATAATTTGGGAAAAAAAAGTTTAAAGAAATTACACTGGTCAACAGCGAGATCATTACTGACATAAAAAGGCCCTAATCTATAGTATCTTGGTGTGCTGAACATGAATATAACCCGGAAAATTTTTTATTAGCTTTCATTTTGAGGATATTTCATCTAATTCATTTTATATGTTTCCCTGTGTAAATTTATCCAGTAGGACTGCAACAATATCCTAAATCAGCCGAGATTGATGTAATATTGCATCACATTGCATAATACCATCATGCACACATCATCCAGAGTTGACCGCATCCTTTTCTGATGCAATGCAATACTACTGCCAGGCGGCTGCTCAAGTAAGCTGACGTCAACAGTGCACTACATAAAGCCCTGCCAGAAAGGTCGAGCATTGAAAATATTTCAGACTTTGTGCAAGACAGTTGAAGCTACTGTTCCATAGAACTGTTATTATTTTATCCATCTAGGCACAATACAGAACAGTAATGCCTCGAAAATGCACACATTAATAGAATGGACAATTTCTGCTCTACTTGTGGGGAAGAGACATTTGCCAACCAGAAGAAAAGTATCACTTCTCAAGTGAAGTAGGCTTATCATCTTGACTTATCATCCATGGAGCCCAGCAGATATGTGGGGCCCAAGGCTTGTCTTGGTCACCAACCTTGGGATGCAAGGTTGGTGACCAAGACAAGCCTTGGGCCCCACATATCTGCTGGGCTCCATGGACAACACAGCTTTCACAGTGGTTAAATAGCAAAAGACCATCAATGCCATTTGCAGTCCCCATGGTGTGGAGAGAGCTAAGCAACCACATAAAAGACTGTGACTTTTGCTTGGTTCCTCCTCTTTCCAGTGGAATAATGAAGCAAAAGAAGTCGAGAATAGTCTAGCCAAACATTCCGTCTGCACTGAGACCAGTTCCACATGGTGAGGGACTTCCTATTCCAGAACCTCCAGCAGAATATTCTCTTGATTCATCTGGTGAGGACAAGGGGGAGCCGATCTGTTCTTCTGTTCCATCAGCATGCAGTGATGCATATTTTCACTGTGGTGCATCATCAACCCCACACACACCAACACAGGAAGAACTCAATGACCTGGTTCGTGATTTGGATTTATCCAAGAACAAGGCAGAATTGCTAGGATCAAGACTCCAACAATGGAATCTTCTTGAAGAAGATGTCACAATTACTTTCTATCGAAAGCGCCACCAGCAGTTCGAGCCCTTCTTCAGAAAGGAAATTACTCTTGTATTCTGTTCCAATATTGAGGGCCTTATGAATGCCTTAGAAATCATTCACCCACAAGAATGGACCATGACCCAAAGGATGGAGACTATTTCCAGACTCTTCGAAACTGACTCTTCAGGCTGTGCTTTTGAACAATGGAAACCATTTTCTATCTATTCTATTCCTGAACAGCTGTACAAGAGACAAGCGAAGAAATCTAAGAAGCAGTCTATGACTTGATTTTTTACAGGTATTAATCATAGGCCTATTACTGTTGGCATGCATTTTGTGATGTAAACATCAATTTATTGCAGATTACAAAAAAAAAAAAACTAAAGCCAAAATTAGAATTTGACTGTCATAATCATGTTGAGCACATACAAATTGATAGGAAATGACTAATTTTATTTCAGTAACATGACTTTTGTAAAAATTTGTTGACCAGTGTTATATTTAATAAATTCTAGTTTCCATAGACTCATTACTGAAACTATCAAAATACTCGTTACTCATCACCCCTCCAATATGAAGAAATCCAGAATCAATATCTCTCTGATTCTCTCTGCATCATCTATTAGAGTCACCTTTCATCTACTTCCTTTTTGCATGAATAGGTTGCCTATCAGTCCAATGCCATCTCTAGTATGATATTTAGAAGAATAATAAATTCACTATATAAAGCTGATAGTTCTTATTAATTAACTTTTTAATAACTGTTAATTACTTATTAATTAGTATATTTAACTCAGGTGATGACAAGATGGACAATAATCACAAAATTTACAAATGGGCTGGTAAATGAGCCCAAACAGCCTAAAACAGCTGGATATTGATAATTCATGTTGTTTAACCTCATCATCAGTCATGTTCATCATGCCCCCCAAAGAGATTGCATGACAATGTTCATTTTAAATCACAATCTGATTTCAGAGACATGGCCATGTAGGGGGAAAGGTCTGAATCAGAAAACAAGTGGTAACTTTCAATAAATTCTTTCCCAGAAAAAAAAATAATTTCAAGAAATTTTTTCCAAAGAAAAAATATAAATTCCTTTTCCAGAAAAAAATATTTAATTTTAAAACTTATAGGGTTAGTGTCAGACATAACAGAAATTTTCTGGGATAAGAAGCAGATTCAGGGCCTCCCTAGTGCAATAGGAGGTTAAGTGTCAGTGCTATCGTGCTTTCACTGCTGCAGCCTGAGTTTGATCCCCAGCCAGGGAGCTGACCCACACATGGCACAGCAGACCTCTCCTGTCTCACACGCTGTTCACCTCAGCAGTGTATTTCAGTCACTCCGCCTGTTGTACTCCCCACTCTGTCTTTGATGAATCCTCTCACCCCTCTGTACTTCTGGTCTACACCCCAGTTCTTCTACGCATAAAATAAATAAATCTTTTTAAAAAAGAGAAGCCAGATTCAGTGAGTAGTTACACTGAATGTTTCAAAAGTAGTTGGAAGAAGCATCCTACCCCCATTGCAACAATGCAACAATGTCTTTTTCCCCCCTTTCTTATCACTCAGATCACACACTGTCTAACATGGGAGTCACATATATAACATATCTTATTTCTCCTACCACATAGATAGCAAATTCTCTAAGATCAGGGATGAATTTTAGCTCATCTTTGTATCTCCCCCCACAGCTAGCATGCTGCCTTCAACAGAAAGGATAATCAGTGATTACTTGATTGAATGGGTGCTGGGCAAATGTCAAAGGAGCACTTAAATCACTTACAATTTGTTTAAATTAATATGCATGGAACAAAAAATATTGTATTAGTAAGGTTTCAGAAAAGTATTCTTTCCAACGAGGCTTAAGGAAAAAATGTAAACTTCTGGGCTCTGCTGAACTCAGAAAGGATTGGGTGGTTTAGACTGATGAGGCAAGAATGACAGTATTTGACACGGAAAAAAAATAACAAAAATAAAAAGGAATTTTTTTTAAAAAAAAAGCTTGAGTTGGATGAAGTCTATGAGGAAATTCCTCATCTACTCTTGTAAACAGTTTATATTTAAAATGTGCTGTTTTGAATTATGATCACTTAAAATGAAGATTTTTAATATTCATTATTGTTACTGGGAATGACTATATCCATGAATTACAATGCAAATTGCCAAACTTAACAGTGCAACCCTGATCTCTTGTGCCACTTATCGCCTATTGACATGAAAACAGAGAGTTCAAAATTGTTATAAGATACGGATATAACAGTATCAAAGAGATTTCAAATTTATTATACATTTTTATTATAATGACCTCATGTTAAATCATTTACCATTGACTTTTATGCCCCACTTTTATTAAAAGCGCCTTCATAACTCAACTTTCATGTGTATAAGTCAAGTTATTTTGAAAAACTGTATTTAAAAATTTTTTATTACTCTATTTTCACTTAGATTGAACTACATACTTAAATGACTATGCCAATGAGTGTTTACCACATCCACAGAGCCTCCAAGAGTGGCTGGATTGATGATGTAGGTTACAAGCAACTACTTATCTATAAAGTCTATTTTCTTACTTTTGCTGCAAGGGAGGACACTGATAGCTTAAGTATTGATAGCATTTTCATTACTGCCTTATTATAGTTAATTTGTACAGTTGGTATCTTACATCTATTTCACTTTTAGAAATCTTGACCTCTTCACTTTCAATGTCTGAATTTCAACCAGAAGTCGTATTAATCACGTAGTTCTGAGTAAAGTATCAGATAGTCTGGGTTAGCTGTTTCAAAAACAAGGTGAATACTTCTTGACCTCTACAATTGATTTTTTGCCTTATTCCATAGGTCATCAATGACTAAGCGGACTCAAACTGGAAAATAACCCTAAAGTTTTCATCATGATGGCAAAGTTCTCTTGAAAAGAATTATTTAGTCTACTCTATAGTTAGTAGATTTGGGGGTATTTATTTTAATATTCATTAATAAATCATAGTGTTATCTTTACTGATATTTATAGTTTCTTACAAATTAACATAGTAAAATGTGCCTTTTAGTACAAAATTCTATGAATTTGTTAATGCATACATTCATCATTCAGCATCACACACAATACAGAACAGTTCCATCAGCCAAAAAATTTCCTCATGTTGTCCCTTAGTCAAACTCATCCCCACTCCTAATCCCAAGAAACTACAGATATGCTCACAATTTTATTTTAATAATTAAATTAATACCTTTTTGTTCTAAAAAGTTAAATATCAGTATAAATTTATTTTTATAAATTTAGAAGTTAGTATACTCCCATTCCCCTAATAACTTCATTCCTCTAAACTAATCAACATTAATATTTTGGTATGTATGCTTCTATGATGTTCTCAATGCTCAATTTATAAAATCATTTATAAAGATACATCAACTTACAAAGTCCCATACTTACTTTGGCGTAACCTTTCTAATGTAGACGTCATGGTTTCATTTCTAGCAGGCTATTGGTCTTTTATCCATGATTAAATGAAGTGTCCTTGACAAAAAGTGTCCTTGACAAACAGCAGATACTGAGCAAATTAAATTTGATTTTTTCTTTTTCTTTTCCAAGTATTGCCTCAAGTTAGTTTTCTCTCTGACATGCTGGCAATAGATCTTCACAGTTTCAAATATACTTCAATCAAGTATGAAGCATTTGCTCCATACATATTATAATAATTTCCAGACAAATCCTTTAAGAAAATTGCTCCACAGGATATGCCTTTGTTCATGGCAGAGGAAGAGTTTTCAATACATAGGTATACTTACTACCTCCCACCTCCACATGTTTACTTGCAGGAGACTTCCAATGTCTCCTTAGATGCTATAACCCTAATTAACCTTCCAGACGACTTTCAAAGGCAACACTCAGCAGAGTTTTCCAATTAAGGTGCTAAAGGACTAAGTATAACATTGTTTTTATTCAAAGGAGTTAGTGTCCTGTGGAAAGAGGAGAAAGTAAAATTATACCATTGAGTTCAATACAATGGCAGGAAGGACAGGTGGAGGAAAAGCAAGAAAATTGAGGCCAAAACAGCAGGCTAAAGAGGGACACCTCACTGGGATGAACAAAGGCAGGCACTGTCTTGGTTGACCTGCTCTAAATGTGTCACAGAGGATTTTTTTCACAAGCTTAGCAGAGAATTCCACCTTTGCCAAAATGTCAGAACATTTCTGACCTTCAATTTCAGTGCAAAACATTAATGACTCCTACCAGTTTTTATTATTCCATTAATGTTCATATTTTGCTATAAATCCTTACTGATGAGTCATAAAAGTACATAAAATGACTGTTTTTTCCTCTACAGAATACAAAGGTTAGTTTAAATTTGGATTATCACTTAATAAGAACAAATTTTTTTAAAAATCCATATTATTCAAAAAGAAAAGTAAGTTTTGAAATGACTTCAGTAAATATGAAATAGCCAAGACATCTATGCTATGGGTAACCTGGAACTTCATACAACTTCCAAAATGGTATTCTAACTTTTTCTCTCTTCAATATCTTTTGCTACTGACCCAGGGAAGAAGGGAAGTCATCATGGAAACATGAAAATTTTTATAATACACAGATAAGTCCCAAGATATAAGACTGACTCATTCTTTGGCTCACAAAATTACATCCCAGAAAAACCTTTCTGTATCAGAAAAGAGAACAGAAGAGTAATCTTCTCTCCCAGCTGTCAACTGTAATCTAACTTTTCCTAATGATTCATTTTATAGTCAATTTTTCAGCTACCCCATATTCAGATATTTAATTCAAATATTAACAGGAACACATCAGTTTTTATTATTCTTATTATTCAGCTTCATTTACTAGAGCTCACTAACCGTTTGAGAGTATCTTAATAAATTAATTTATATGTTAGGCAAAAAGCAATGCCTTCATTTATAAAATTCAAATTATTTAATATGAACTTCTTCTATAATTTGATCACAGTCTACTTTTTTCACCTTTCATCTGACAGCTTTAGACCGCAAAGGAAAATGGACATTATGGATAAAGGAAACCAGAGGTAAAGCACAGATGAGGCGATTCACAGAGAGGAGCTAAATCAAACTTAAGAGTTAAACATTCCTGAAAGGTATCAGGGAAGATAGAATTAGAACTTTTAGAGATGAGCAGCACTATAAGAGTCAAAAACCAGGCTAGTAGAAGTTATCCCAAAAAGCAAAGAAGAAGAAATAAGGGGTGAGATGATAAAAATCAAGCTTAACAAATGTCAGAAACTGCATGAAAAGGTAGGCCAAGAGAAACTAGAACCACAGTACTTAAATCCATGGTAGTATTGCCTTCAGGGAACCTTTTCAGGGTATAAGTTGCTTCGAAGTCACCTCAATCAAGTGATTACAAGTGAGAATAGGTTAACTGTCTCATCTGTACATAAGTTCTAATTAGCTTTTGTAACTCTGAGCTAAAATGTAATGTGAAGGGTTAGAAATAAAGGGAAAATTCAACATTGCACTATTTAAGTGTGGCCCAGGTGGAGTAGCAGGATCAGCACTATATAAGAGCTCCTTGGCAATGCAGTAACTCACACCCTACCTTGTTCCTACTCATTTTGGATCTGCATTTTAATAGTATCTCCAGATGAAGTGAATGCACATGAAAATCTGAGAAACATTATACATAATCTGATTTAAAAAATCTTTACTTCATTCAGAATAGTCCATTCACCATCTCTAAAACATCACAGGTGCTTTGTCTACTAGCTGATCATATGCCCATGCTACTCTTCCCACAAAAAGTTCACTCCCCTTTCTCTCTCTGACCCCTATTCTCCCTCAGGGTGCAAATAATTTTTAACTCTTTCTCAAAGATTGCCTTAACTCATTCACTCAATGATTCCTCCTCTCAGAATTCCTTCAGTATCATTTATTGGCAAAGACACTTACAAATTTGACACATCCTGCTTTGATATATTTTTAGTTGAGGATTTAGATATTTTACAATGACTTTAGGAGGCAGCATAATCTTGCTGTTTGAAAATGGTTTCTTCATGTAGTATCTGGATTCCATGCAAATTATCCATTAGACTAATAAACTTTCTGAAGCTGTATATCTGTCTTTGATACAACATGTGCATTACAAATTATGAAAAGCATGCACAGTTCACAGTCATACAGCTTAGCTAATACTTGAAGAGCAATCACTTCAAAAAATCTGTCTTGATTTATAAAATCTATCGGTTTTTATGATCTGGATTTGTAGTTAGAAACATGAAAACTGAAACACTTGGTGTCCATCCACTCTGATCGTAAAACTTTTTAAGTCTATCTTAATTTAGCATTTACTCTTATTTTTTAGAAATATTAAAGATTCAAGTTTATTGATGACACTGTAAAACTCTGGCAACATGGTCCTTTACTACAGCTATCACCACCTACATAATGACTTGAAGCTGGCTGAAGGTGTTAGATTACAAAACAGGCTATTTGTTGTTAGCCTCATAAATTCTTAAATCACAAAAATTATTAAATTAAAAGTAGTATAATTAAAAGATTTATTAGTATTAAATATCTAATATACTTTCTAAATCTAAAAGATCATAAGTCTGATTACATACTACAATTTCAAATACCACTCAACTATTCAAACTACTCATTCTTATTTTTAGATGTAAGATTATAATACCATTTGTACTTTTCATTTCATGACAGTTTCTTCTCAGGCAGGAACTTGGCTTTGTATAATACTAATCTGGTTAATTTAGGGAATTTAAATTTAGAGGATAAACTGATGACTAATATTCAATTCAAAATCAGAAAATGTAACTACTACGATTAACAGAGTAGACACACACACACACACACACACACACACACACACACTACATGATTGACTTTGAATAGAAAGTGAAAAAATACAGAGAAAGAAAATCTGACAGGGCCTCCCTGGTGGCACAGCGGTTGAGGGCTGCGCTGTGGAGCTGTTGTTGGCAGAGCGCGATGCGAGTTCGACGCCCAGCCTGGGAGAGTACCACATGGTGTGGCAGACCTCTCCTGCCTCCCCCGCTGCTCCCCTCAGCAGTGTCTCTGGTGGACCCTCTCACTGCCCCACACCTCTGGCCTGTACCCCAGCTTGTATGTATAAATAAATAAATCTTTAAAAAAAAAAAAAGAAAGAAAATCTGACAGTTATATATTATTCTTTACTGGCTACTTCTGAAAGACATTCTCCCTTTTCCAGTTACGGCCCCTTTCTCGGAAGGTGAATTTCTAAACCAGAAATTTCTGGAACAGCATCTAAGTGAACTACTAGAAATTCACCCTAAATTGTCATTTACTGAGATAAGAAAACAAAGACTTGCGCTGATAGATAATTTTAACCTATAGATATCTCCCTCATACAATGTTCAATGATTTGATTTACATTGGTTGTTGATAAAAGTCAATCTAAACCTGTTCAGGTTTCATAGTAATGTCTGTAGGTAGAAAAAGCATTCTCCTGTCACTGATCTGCTTTGGCTCCTGACTATCACCACCTGTTAACTTTATCTCATCTCCCATAGATATTTATGATAGCCACATTTCTACCCTCTGCTCGCTTCTACCTTCTCTTTTTGATAAAATGTTCCATTCCCATGCCCCAGGTAGTTCATAGTGAATTACTATATTACCCAGAGCTGGAAAAAAAAAGATTAAAAAAAAATAACTACTCACTTTTGCTCTGACCTAAGTTTCTTCCTCTGTGATATGAAGGGTCAGAGTGTGATGATCTCATCATCCTTGTCCCCAGGGTTGGCCTGGAACTAGCTCTTGCCAATTCTTGAGAGTTATTGTACTAATGTCTTCCTGACTCTAAATCCATGATGCAAATATTTACACCAAAGAAAATTACTAATGCCACAAATCAGGGCTTTTAAAATTTCTCTCTATAGGGGCAGTTTGCTAGTATACCCCTACCTCTAGTTCTAGTTAAGAAAATATACTATGTTCCATCAGTGGTAAGAAATGGAAAATTTCAAATTTCAACTCATTGAATAATAAAGAAACATTATAGGAAGTTTAGATTACTGGGCAGGGACAAAGTCAAAAGAAAATAAATTGGCTAGTCTTATAATGTCTATAAATGGAAATAGGAGAAGTCTGGTTTTTAAGATCTAGATTTGGTTACAAATCTCTTTTGATGGCTGTTTTCTGGTGGGCAACACTTCCCTATACTGAAAATTATAGAAAGTACAGTGGTGGGAATCTTTACAAATTTTCATTTGTTCTTTCAGAGTAGTTTACTAAGCTCTTTTTATCATGGATGATCTGGCCAGTAGAAATTTTGAAAAAAGCAAAGATGGTAGGCTAGGATTAATTTCAAATTATAATCCAAATTTCTAGTTAAATTTTATCAACTGTATATAGCAATTTCTCAAACCAATGGTTCTTAGCTATAGACAGCATTTTCACCACAAATGTTTATCATAAATTACAAAGTGCTCTGAATGGGATTGTGAAGACTAGGCTTCACTACTAATCCATCAAGTAGCCTACGACTGCACTGACTATCTTCAATCCCTAGTTATCTGATTTGTATGAGGTGGAGGAACAATAATGAATGCCACTCCTCTCCCAAGATTTAGGTCAGACGTAGAGTTAAAACAATATAGGAGGAATGACTATGAACTGCAGAAACACCCTCATTAATTAGGTTTATTATTTATGCAGTGGTTCAGAGGAAAAATATGAGGGGACTATTGTTTTTAATAAAACAAGCATGAAGAGAGTCTACTACGGGTCAATAAGATTCGAATGACAATAGCTGAATCATACAAAACTGGTGTACACTCAGTGACAATCGCCATATATCAGAGTTTTGTTGGATGATGGTATCAGTGAGACTGAGAAGAAAGTTTTAAAACTATATACCTACCTGCATATGTAGATAATTCGTTTAGTTGTGCATTCCCTCTGGAGGATAAAATAAGGAACACACAGGAAAGTAAAGTTGCAAATGAATTATTCTACCTCTCTATTACCATTTATATAAGAACAAGAAGACATAGCAGTTGTTGAAAGGGAACTTATTACTGCCTAACCCTGTACAATGTCACCAGGGTCAGTGAAACACTTCACTTCACGAGCCTGAATTCTAAGCATGGTTTTGTCAAGTGGTCCTGACATAAACAAAGTTTGCAGGAAACTGTCACTATGCCACTCAGAGAAAAAATTGATCCATTTATTCCACTGTGGTTTCCGGTCTTTCCCATTTTTCCTCATTTCTGGCTTTCACTGATTCTGTCAAAAGCTACAGTCACCAAATCCTAGTATCTTAAAATGTTTTGAAGAATAAAATAATGGTCTTCAAATATTTTCCCTTTAAATGGAAAGACTTCTGGACTTATTTTAGATCAAAATAATTTTGCCAGAAGAAATTCAGTTTCATTTGTGACCATGATAGCTGTCATTTATCAAATGCTTAGAATATTTTGAGCACTATACTAAGTACTCTCTATATATTATCTCATTTTTACTCTCACTTCAACCTTAAAAGGTACTGCTATTATTATACCCATTTTATACATGAATTAAAAAAAAAACTTTAAAAGAGGCCTGAAATTCCAAGCTATGTTATGCAGTATTTTTAGGGAATCAGTATTTAAACATGAGATTTACTGCATTTATTTTGTAGTTTTCCTGTTCAGCATAAGCCTAAAGGAGTACTTTTGATTAGAAGTCAAATTATTTTTAGATTTTCAGGCTCACAGTAAAAATGTAGATTTCCAGTAATGCTAGCAGACCAAACAAGGTTTATTTTAAGCCTTTGTTTATTATTCATTCATCATTTGTCTTTTCATTCAATAAGTATATATTATCAACTGCTATGTAGAACTCTGGTGAGACAAAAAATAAAAAGTTACTTCCTACAGTCATCCAAGAGGATTTTTGGATAAAAATAACCCTTAGTTTTAATTGGCGGCTCATCTAATATGCTGGATATCCAGAATGGATCACTTTTAACTCACTAACTTATATGTATAAGAAAATTATTTTCGGATGAGAAAAATAATAATAATTGCTAAAAAGACAATGTAGGCAGTCAATATTTTCTCTAGTTGAACTTGTACTGTTGTAATAGTATAATATAAATAAAATATTAGATATTATAAAAAACTAAAAAGCAATGGATTGATTTTTACTATATTTTGTTATAAAAAAGTAACAAAAAATATCTATGTGGTGCTCTGTTAAAGTGACCAATAGTAGAGTTTCTGTTTTAAAATCTGAACTTCTGCATATTTGTCAAAAATGTTGACAAAATTGATCTTTACATATTCATCTTCTGTATATTATATACCCAAATTTATTAATTTACCTTCTTTCAGAGTAGTACGAAAGCCATATTGTAATAATTTTACTTTCAAATGTTTTCTTCACTTAAAGCAACATATATAATTAATATAGGGACACTATAAATGACAGGTATGGTGGCAGGGATTTTTTTAAATCCCATTTTCACAATAAAATGCTGTTATATGTTTGTTTTTTCAGAAACGATTTTAACAGACTTCAAGCATCTCTGTAATCAAGAAATTGACACTAAAATATCTTCACCAGAAAATATAGTATAAATTTGCATTATACTTTATAAATGTTTCCAAAATTTATACTCGTTCAGGATTAATTGTATCTGATTTGAGTGCAGGTTTTGCTTTCTTTAACATATTTTAAATAGTGCAATTGAAATAAATGATATCACAGTATCCAAAACACAGAACCTGGCCAACTGCTTGCTCTTGAAACAAACATGTAGTTGAGTCTACAAGTTCTGAGAACTTGGAAAGAACTGGAAATTCTCACCAACTCTGTCAATGTAGAACACAACGTTTATTAAAGAATAAGTAATATACACATGTACATATATGCATATATACACACATGATATATACAGATTCTATACACACATACATAAAATGATGTATATAAATATGAGGATAATTAAAACTCTACAGTACTACAGTGATTATTTACAAGTTAAACAGAGGATTCTTCAGGAGTATTTTATTGCTGATATTATTTAGAATTGCTAGCACATGTTGATAACAAAAAGCAGATAGACTTTTAGCTGTTTATTATTGATTTAAAATTCTCTATTAAAAATGTCAGCCCAAGCAGAGGTGTGAACCTATACATACGCAGGTTTGTATATCAACATTACCTCAATTAACATATTTTTTTAAATGTACACCCCTCAAAAATAAATAAGATATATCCTAAAGAAGAAAAGAAAAAATCAGCCTATAGGACCTGCACCTCAGGAAAATTGCCCCATTAGTTTGAGCCAAAGGGCTTTAATCAGTTTATTTAAAAATAAAATAATAATTTTCAAAGTACCTGCCAATAAAATGCAATGGCTACTCAAATCATCCCCTCCTCTTTTTTCCCCTTCCCCCACCCACTACTCCAGCTATTTGAGACAATACAATGTGCTTAGACTTCATATGGGTTTCACAGTTTGTGGATGTGAACTTGAATCCTGGTTTTGCTACTTAGTTGCTCTGAAAAATACTCACTAGCATGACTCACTAGCATGTTACCTCAAGTAAACAATTAAAAAGTCACTTTCACATATTAGGAATTCATTAAATGTAACTAATGATATTAAATCCTAGCCATTGCCCTGGACATGCCATCTGCTGTAGACCCCTAAATATTTCTGATTGATTCCTTGGGTAGTGGTGAGGGGTGGGATAGTTTTTCTTTTTTTCCCCATGACACATTTAAAATTACCATGCAATAACTTTGCTGCCTTTCCTGTGCTACTAACCTACTTTCTTATAAACTGCTTACATAAATGATCTATGCTCACTGCCCCTTTTTCATTACCACACAGCTTCCTGCTTTATGCCATTCTTCTAAATGTCTCACTTAAATGTTAGAAACAAAGATCATCAACTCTGGCTTTTGTGCAGCCTGACAGAAACTATTCACAAAATTCAGGTGCTGCAAATTCCAGTAGAGGCCAATTCACTCACCTTGGAGAGAAAACTGAAGTTGTGAATGGAGAGATCATTTGTCTCACCAGGAAGAGGCTGCACAGAGGCACATACCTTCTGCCTACTGGTAAACCCCTTCACTCCATCTTCATTATTAGTCAGCTACAGCTCTGAATCTCTCTTTTGAATTCCTCCATCCTTCTCTATTTCTCCTTCCTCCAACTAATGTTAACACTTCTTTTTTTCCTTTAGCCTTCTTACCTTCTCTTTGTAACCTCTCTTCCTAGAAATCTAATCATTTCCCCCTTCTTCAACTGGCATTTTTCTTTAAATGTTTCCTTAATCTGATTCCCCTCTACTCTTCTGAGTACCCTGTTAGAAATTTCCATCTGAAGGGAATAATAATAAATTAATGATAAATCTCAAATATTGCCTTCAAATTTAATTAACTAGTAAAATAAGCACCAGTCCTCTAAAATAGTGACTTTATTACTTCATTTTAAAAATGCTTATATAGCATTTATGATATAGGAGACACTATTGCAAAGCACAATTTAATGCCAAAGGATGTACTTTCCAGTGGAAACAACAGCTAAGCAAATAGCAAACATTCAATATAACTGTAAACTTCTATAAATACTGTAAATTAAAGTTCTAAGGTACTATATATATACATATATAAATATGTATATATACATATATATTATAGCATATAGCTATGTAATCATTTCCTGATAAAGTCTATGGATGGATACCTTCTCATTCACTTTTCCATTCATGACAATGAATTAGTAGGGAGAATTATAGAGTGTACCACAAAATCTCTTTATACTGATGAAATTCCAATCTCCTTGCCTTCCTTCAATTGCAATGGCCAGAATTATTCGAATTACACACACACACAATATATATATATAGTGTATATATATATATATATATATATATATATATATAAAACATATGATGATATATCAGTAAAAATATTAATAGAACTTAATATGATTTTTCCTTCATTATAGTGACTTTCAAATTAAATATTAAATAGGAAATCATGATCAATAGTAAAATAATATTAATTATAAAGAATTCAAAATAACAAATACACTTTTCTGCCTTCTATCTTCAGAGTAGATATTTCATAAGATGTCTACTAATGAATAGTTTCTAAATTTAAACTTAATAAGAATAAATTTGTGAAAAAGATGATTTTTAATGAAAATTTACTGTTTTAAAATGCACCTACAATTCAAAACTATGAACAAATATTTATTAAGATTAATTTATTTTACACTGTTGAAAGAAATAGAAGAAGACACAAGAAAATGGAAAAGCATCCCTTGCACACGGATTGGAAGGATTAACATTATCAAAATGGCAATCCTACCAAAAGCAATTTACAGATTCAACATTATTCCAATAAAAATCTCAATGACATTCGAATACTGAAATAGATCGAATACTGATGAAATTCATATGGAACCACAAAAAACCTCGCATAGCTAAAGCCCTCCTGACTAAAAAAGAAAGAAAACAGAGGAATTTCACTCCCTGGTTTCAAACTATACTACAAAGCCATAATAATTAAAACAGCATGGTACTGGAGCAAAAACAGACACAAAGACCAATGGAACTGAATAGAATACCAGAATTAAAGCTACATATCTATGAGCAACTAATCTTTGACAAAGGAGCAAAGAAAATGCAGTGGAACAAGGGCAGTCTATTCAATAAATGGTGTTGGGGAAACTGGACAGCCACATGCAAAAAAATGAACCTAGACTACTACCTCACACCATGCACAAAAGCCAACTCAAAATGGATAAAAGACCTGGACGTAAGACCTGAAACCATAAAATTTATAGAAGAAAATATAGGCAAAACTCTACATGACATACATCTCAGCAAAATCTTGAAAGACACATCCCCCAAAGCGAAGGAAGTGAAAGACAAGATAAACAGATGGGATTACATCAAAATAAAAAGCTTCTGTGTTACAGCAAAAGAGACATTAACCAAAACTAGCAGACACCCTACCAACTGGGAAAAGATCTTTGCACACAACACAACTGATAAAGGACAGATAACAAAAATCTACAAGGTGCTCACACAACTCAACAAAAACAAAGCCAATAATCCAGTCAAAAAATGGGCAAAAGAGCTTAAAAGGCACTTCTCCAAAGAAGAAAAGCAAATGGCCAACAGATACATGAAAAAAATGCTCAACATCACTTATAATCAAGGAAATGCAAATCAAAACCACAATGAGATACCACCTCTCACCTGTGAGGATGGCACACATTAAAAATACAGGCAACAACAAATGCTGGAAAGGAGAGAGAGTCAGTGATTAGTGATAATCTGTTTCTTTTGGTTCCAAAAATACCTACTCCAAGCTCACACCTAAACAAAACAGCTCTTTTTATTCATTCAATCTTTACCATAGAATATAGATTCTGAGAAAGAGAACCTAGCTTTGATTCTAAACTATTCTACAAAGACAAGTTATTTAATCTCCTAAACTTCAGTTTCTTTATCTGTAATATGAGGATACTAATGCCCATAGTTTAGTATTACTTTTATGATTGGGAATAAAGTAGGTAAGACTCTGATACATAGTGAATGTTCAATAGAACAAGAAATGCAAAGAGCACTAGTTAGAGAGTTAAGACTTACTAGTCCTGACTTTGCCACTAATTAGTTGTGAGAACTTAGCCACAACATTTAATATCTTAAAGTATTTCATTTATTCATTTATGAAATAAGAAAGCTGCACTACAGCACTATTCACAATAGCAAAGGTATGGAAGCAACCCAGATGTCCAAAAATAGATGACTGGATTAAGAAGATGTGGTACATATACACAATGGAATACTATTCAGCATTCAAAGAAGATAAACACATGCAATTTGCAGCGACATGGATGGAATTAGAGGGACTCATACTCAGTGAAATAAACCAGAAAGAAAAAGAAAAATATTGAATGGTTTCACTTATAACAGGACTATAGGGAAACCAAATAGGAGAGAGACACTCAGCGGTGGGGGGG